>JAFVLL020039285.1:0-20955 GCA_021397915.2 Tor tambroides | reverse complement strand
ATCCACAAAGTTTAGTCGTGGTGTGTGGAAATAGGAGAGCATTAAACAACACAATATTATAATGTTTTTCAAGGTTTTTTATAATCAGGATTATGGAGTCTGGATCAAACCAAATGTGTCCTGTTTGATTTATCCATGTCCCTCACTGTGACTTAATCTAGGTTGATTCATTAAAGGTAACATGGTATTTTCTAACATAATCTTCTGGCCTTTTGTTTAACCACAGTCTGTGGGGAGAAGGTCATAATGTAGGATAAATCTGATAGCTCCTGAGAGGCTCTGATCACTGGCATTTTTGTGCCAATAACCTGAGCTATAAATGCCATGTGAATCACTCAAGAGAAGCAGGAAAATATATAATATAATATATAGCGTGATATGAGTTCCACAATTTCATATGATAAAACTACCGCCAGATACACATAGAAACTCAAAGGTCTTCACTACAACTCGCCGAAATAAATGTTTGGTTGGTCACACTTTATTTTAAGTGTTACAGTTATCCTTAGTTGCCCTGATTAGTTAATTAGCTCCACACCTGTTTCTGTTTCTCATGATTGTGTTTAGTATTTAAAGCCTGTGTTCTCCCCTGTTCCTTTGTCCGCTATTGTTTTGATCTATGTGTTTTGCTACCCCTCGCTCCTGGATTACTTCTGTTTCTTATTTGGATTTTCATTAAAAGACTGTTTTGATTATACTCCTTCGTCGTGCGCTTTACTAGCACAGCACCCATAACAAAATAGCGGACCATCAGTTGAGTATATTTAGTGGCGTTTTTCTTTTGTTTATTTTTGTTTCTCTCATCCCTCTCCCACTATGGACCTGCCCGCAGTCCAACTGCTTTGCCTGGAGCAGCAGGACCATCCGCTGGAAGACCATACCAGGGACTTTATCGATCTGGCGTGCCTTACTCACTTCCCGGACCGCTCGCTCTGTGTTTTCTACATCACCAGCCTGAGCGAGCGGTGTAAGGCACGCCTGCCAGCGGACGGTCCAAAGGAAAATTTCGCCGCTTGTGTAGAGTGGGTGCTGGAGAATAATGGACTGTTTTTCTCCGTCTGCCCTGCCGAGGACAACTCCAGCCCCACTCCCTATTCAGAGCCCAGCCAGCCCTCAACATCACGCTGCATGGAGTGTTCGCCAGAACCCACCGCAGCTGCAGAGCCCGAGCCAGCCACAATTACAGAGCCTCTCATCGCCCCGGAGCCAGGGCTCAAGAACGCGACTGACCAGGTGTGTGAGCCGGCAACACCGTGCGTCGTGGGAATAATTGTGGAGATCAAGGGAATGGAGGATAACCCCGCCCACACTCCCACCACTGAGGGTGAGCTGTTACTGGACTCTGAGCTATTGGACTGTTTGAATGAGGAGGAATTCTGGCTTCTCCCTTCCCCGCTGGTTCCGTCCAGCTCTCCAGAGCCCCTGCTGGTTCCGCCCAGTACTCCTTCCTCAGCCAGCTCCTCAACAAATATCTCTAGGAGGTTCCCACCCAGCCTCCTACTCCCTCCTCCTCTGTATCAGCCAGCCAGTCCATCAGCCCAGTCTCAGCTGCCTCAGGAAAGTCCCTCAGCTCACCCTCAGCACGCCATGTCCGGTGGGTCGGTTGTGCTTCGGGACTTCCTGTCACCAGCTACCTCGGGGTTGGAGGATCCCCAGTCTCCGCCTCCAGCCTTCGAGACCTGGAGTCCACCTTGGCTCCTGGCTCCCTCGTCTCCACCGTGGCCCGTCATTCCACCAGCTCCACCGGGCTCCCTCATCCCTCCGGCTCCACCTTGGTCAGTCGTCCCCCTGCCTACTCCACGGGACTCCATTCTTCCAGCTCCGCCTCATCACTCCATCCCCTTGGCTCCGTAGGGCTCCTCCATCCCTTCGGCTCCACCTTCATCCTCTGTCACTCCGGCTCTGCCGCGTCATTCCGGATCCCCGCCTCCACCTCATTCGCCTGAGCCGCTGGCTCCGCCTAGGCCCTCCAGATCCTCGGTGTCACCCAGGCTCTGCAGCTGCTCTGCCACAACCTGGGCTCCTACTCTACCAGCGTCATCTCCGTCAGTTGGCCCCCTGGTGTCGGTGGTCCCATCTCCACCATGGCTCTTCCCGCCGTCGACTCCACCGTGGGCCGCCATCCTGGCTGGCCTCTGGTTTTCCACCTGGCTCCTCCTGCTCCGGGCTCCTCCCTGGTTCGTCCCACCCTCCACTCCCCCTTGGACTTATTTTTTGGACTCTTTTTGTTTCTGCCTCTTCCATGTTGCCTGCACCTCATCTGCTCCACGCCCACCTCCTGAACCCCCACCCTCCCTCCTCTGTTGTACTGTTGTCGGCACGAGGACACACCGTTCCGGGAGGGGGCGATATGTTACAGTTATGGACTTTTGTTTATGTTCCAGTCCTCCTGCCTTAGTCTTCCTTTGACCTAGTTTTCCTTAGTTGCCCTGATTAGTTCATTAGATCCACACCTGTTTCTGTTTCTCCATGATTGTGTTTAGTATTTAAAGCCTGTGTTCTCCCCTGTTCCTTTGTCCGCTATTGTTTTGATCTATGTGTTTTGCTACCCCTCGCTCCTGGATCACTTCTGTTTCTTGTTTGGATTTTCATTAAAAGATTCTGTTTTGATTATACTCCTTCGTCGTGCGCTTTACTAGCACAGCACACGTAACATTAAGGTCCAGTTCTCACTATTAACAAACCATTAACTATAACTTTTGCCTCAATAAACTCCTAATTTGCTGCTTATTAATAGTTAGTAAGGTAGTTGTTAAGTTTAGGTATTGTGTAGGGTTAGGGATGTAGAATATGGTCATGCAGAAAATGTGCTTTATAAGCACTAATAAACAGCCAATATGTTAATAATAGGCATGCTATTAAGCAACTAGTTAATAGTGAGAATTGGTCCCTATACTAATGTGTTACCGTTTGGTTTCATTTGAAGAGATTATAACAGAAATATATTACTCAAAGTAATAATAACAATAATATAATAATATAGTTGATTAAAACATCATTTTTAAGAAATATCACACAATGTCTCATCCATATTTTAATTTAATTTGATTAGATCTTAAAAGTGTAATTAAGCTGTTAAATTGCATTCATTTGTTTACCTCCATTTTTGATAATACGTTTGTATCAAATCATAATACAATTTTTTACAATAATTTTTAAAAACAGAATTCAAAACATTAAAATAGTCAAAATAGAATTTCTGGAAAAATAAAACATTTTATAGGTAATTATTATTGTTACAATTTTAGTAGATTATTAAATCAAAGTTTTAAACATTTTAAAATTTAAACTTTTATGAATTCAATTGATTAGACATCATTTTTGAATATTAAAATTGAATTAGGTCATTAAAAAATAAATTAATAGGCCCTATATATAGTATTGTGCAACATATTTCAGTATTATATTATATTATATTATATTACAATCTACAAATACTTCCGAATGGCTGTCAATACAAAAAGACACTTTTTAGTCCTGATGGTGTTGCTACTGTAACTGGGCCATGCTAACCAGACAAACCTTGAATCCTTGGTTTCCACATCACAAAAGAGCATACTGCAGGAAATTACATGTTGCATCATGTAAAACCGCTCTTAACAGGTGAGATAAAGCGACTAGAAGTCTCATGAAGTATACCTATTCAGAATCAAATGCTCTTCAGATGCAGCTGTTGATGTTATTTCCCAGGTATAGTTGTTTCAGGGAGTATCACACACTGTCATTAACATTAATGGAGCTGTCACACTGACTGCAAAAGTGGCCCTGGAGTCAGCTGGTTGTTCAATGCATACCTCTAAGGCCTGTCTGACTTTTATTGTCTGTTTTGTTGCTGACATACAATTACTTACCGACTTCCCATCAAGTGATGTGTACATGTTTACAGAATTGCGTCTGTGGTGTCACAATGGCATCAATAATCTATAGAGTTGTGTTCTTCCTCCTAAGAGCTACAATAGCTTGGTTGCTCTTACGTTGAATTTGCCAACCTTTCCTTTGACACACACAGACAAACTGTTTTTTCTTTTTTCTTTATTTCTTTCCTACCTTCCGGCAGTAAACAAATTTCAACCTCAATGCAGACCAAATTGATTTATGTCAACAATATGGATGGGGATTCTCTAGTCATAATCCTGCCCTCTTTCTGAGGAAAACTCAAGGTTTCCCTCATTCTAGGAAGTCTTGTAACAGATTTGATTCATAACTTTGCTCATCTGATTCACCAACATGGACTAGTTTATCTCCCTTTATTAATATAAGGACAGAGATATGGCCACTGTGACATGGAAATATTTAAATAAGACGAATATCCCAGCAACCGAGTGATTTGAACATTATTCAGCTAGAAACAATATCACTCCCATATGGAGTCCTGCTGAAATGAGCTAAAATGAATGTTTTTAATGTTTTCTTGTACCGACATATGTTTTTCTGTTTTCTGTAAAATAACCTCAGTCACTAATCACATGACGTTCTTCATCTAGAAACAAATAAGGGGGATAAAAATATTGTGTTGGCTTCAAAACAGCTAGTTTAAAGATGTTTTGAAGCCAACATTTTATGTGAATAATAATATATATAATTATATAGTTTTAATGTTATTTTTCTGTATATTTATATAATTTTTAATTATAGAATTTTATTAAAAATTTATTCAGTACAATTTTGTTGATTAAAAAAAGTGTTATTTTTTTGCTAGGTATCTTTTACATTTTACATTTTTACATGGTTTCATGAATTTTTTTAATGTTTAAATTACCTGAAAACAACATACCCCATAAGGTGTCAACAAAAGGTCAAAATGTGTTCAATGATCTTTTTTCTTGGTGGAAATCAATAATTCAATACAAAAGTTCAATAGTGTTTTTTTGTTTTTGTTTTTGTAGCCTAGACTTTAGAGTATGGGCCTGTACAGAAATTGATTTTCACTGAGAAATATGCACCTGAGTAAAAAGTGTGACAATTAGCCCCGCTCTTCTCTACTTTATGAGGTAAAGATGTGTAAAAGCATAAATTCTTAACACTTTTAAATCACTTTAAGGATGTAGAGAATTTAAATTAGCCAGCATAATAAATATACCTGATAAAATATGCTCAGTTTTGCAGTCTCAAGACACAATTATTATAATGATATTTAAAAACATTTTTTGACTGAACTTTTCAATCATGCCTTCAGGGACATCTACCATCCGTTTCAGCAGCAGTGCAAAAAAAAAAAACATTTTTGCTAATTTATTTCAGGAATGTCTCCAGGGAGATTTGAAAATGACTACATTTCCTCTTTGCTACCAAAGGCTCTGTTTATTGGAAAGTCATCCATTTCAATGGCTTTATTTTCCCAGTGTTAACTCAGGCCATCCGTATGCAGAAAAACACTCTGTGAAATAAATGTCACACTTTAATGAAAGATAAAGGCTTAAAGTAGTGAAACAATAAGATCCATCATTGTGACAGATGAGAGACAGAGAGATTAACATTCTTCGCCAAGAGATTACATCACAATGAATGAACCCACAGCGGTGTTTTTTTTTTCAGCCGCACAATAAAAAAAAATGTGAGTAGGGACTAGTGCATAGAGAAAAGAGTTTAGGCCAGGCTCCATCACATAGCAGACATTGATTTGTGGTGAGTTCAATACTGTTATCATTTTGCTCTGTATTAATCCCGGTCTGGAGTGGCCGATAGCCATCTGAAACACTTTCAAACAAATCCGAATGCATCCTCCCATCGCTATGGATATTTCCCAAGGTCATCATTCCTCAGACGCCACCCGGCATTTCAGAAAACACCTGCTATTGAAAATATTAATGCAGCCACACTATAGTAAAAGTCTATTCAAATCTGCTGGCTGTCCATTCTTATTCAACGGTAATGGGTTTGACTTGTTATCTTTGTGAAACCGTACCACCTGATCCAATTACTCGCAGAGACCCTGCTTTTCCTTTTTATCCATTTTGGAAAACCGTATTGTCAAAGGCTAACCCAACGTTTAAAAAAATAAAAATACACCAGTCTTAGAGCAAGATGGATGACGACGACCACAACAATCCTAATATTCACACTGCATCATCTGCACTATAAATGATACTTGTGGGAATAAATTGAATTTCAGCTCTGCTAACACAAACGAGTAGTAATTTATTGCCATTGCACATAGTTTTCGCAATTTACACAGTTTGTGTAGACATTACATCAGATACATAATGTCTGTCTTGCCTTAACTTTAATATTAGCAATGCAGAGGTAGTACAGAGGATATAAATCAAACATACAACACTTCCGGAAATAGTCTGTTTATCTAATCCAGCTTCTGCTGCTGCCCTCATAGGGAAAGCTTGGCGTTTAACTCATCAGATATAGGCCCATATGCATGTTATGTAACTGATGTTATGGTCTCAAAATTCACTTTATCCTGTGACCCTAACCGCAAAACCCATGTGCTTACTCAGCACGGATGAGTGATGATTCTTCAACCTCCATTATCACGAAAAGAGGATTTGCTGTTGCATGCGTAGCATGTGTATTTCTTCCCAGGCACTGCTAGGCACTTTTAACGAGGACAGCAGAAAAATGGCTTGATTTTTAAACTTTTTTAAAAAAACAAATGGTCAGTTAATAGGGTTCTTAACCTTTAGAAAATGATCATCAATCTCAGGAGGTCAAATTAAATATTAGATTAGATTTTTTTTAACTATTTGTTTTTAAATTAGGTTTGCTGTACTGGCAGCACTGTTATCAAAAGCTGGGACTAAATGCAGTCTAAATGCAAATTAGAAACTTAATTTGTGTGATTTTGTGTAAACATTTCACAGTTATCAAAATTAAATAAAAATTCAAAAACAATATAAACAATATTTTATAAATGAGAAAATGGCACACATTGTGTTGAAAATAGGGATTTCAAGAAGTCAAGATCATATTTTCTTTCACTTCCTGTGGCTAGTGTTAAATGCTCATGCATCTTGCATGTTGTAGTCTTCATGTGGCTAACTGGTTAATATAAATTGATTTCATAGAGGAAGCCACACTTGTGTAAACGTGACTAGAAGTATCAATACTTACAATACTTAGTGGGGCAGTTGTGGCCTAATGGATAGAGAATCGGACTTGTAACCCGAAGGTCGCGGGTCTCAGGTCCGGCAGGGGTTGTAGGTGGGGAGAGTGAATAACCAGCGCTCTCTTCCACCTTCAATACCACGACTGAGGTGAGACCCTTGAGCAAGGCACCGAACCCCCAACTGCTCCCCGGGCGCCACAGCATTGGCTGCCCACTGCTCCGGGTGTGTGTTCACTACTGTGTGCATGCACATGGATGGGTTAAATGCAGAGCACAAATTCCGAGTATGGGTCACCATACTTGGCCACACGTCACTTCACTTCACTTCACTTTACAACGCTGACATCATATAGAGAGAATCAAACCTTGTATAAAAATATCAAGTCTAAACCTTTTAATTAGTCATTTTATAACTTATTTAGCGTTAAAATTATTGTGTGAAAAACTTTGACATCTCTCATTCAAACAGGAAAGTGTTATGTCTAAAAAATAAATTTAAATGAGAATTATAAATGAATTGTTATCAATAAAAAACGATAGTTATGAATAAAAACAATAGTTTGATTATTTGCAGTTAATTAAATCTTATAAATGATTATAATTTAATCCTCAAAATTTAAGATAAAAAAATGTATTTATCAAATGTATTTATAGAAAAAATGTCATTAGACAACTATTATGTAAAATATAATTGCTTTTGTTGATCCTACATTAATTTAGAGATTCAGTGTGTAATTAAATTGTATATTTATGATTACAAATTTTAGTGTTAGGTGTGATGGTCACACTTTATTTTAAGGTCCAATTCTTGCTATTAACAAACCCTTAACTATGACTTTTGCCTTAATAAACTCCTAATTTGCTTCTTATTAATAGTTAGTAAGGTAGTTGTTAAGTATAGGTAGGGTAGGATTAGGGATGTAGAATATGATTATGCAGAATATGTGCTTTATAATTTCAAATAAATAGTCAATATGTTAATGCTAATAAGCAGCTAGTTAATAGTGAGAATTGGTCCCTATACTAAAGTGTTATTATTCTCGGAAACCTATGCGAATAATTTGTTTGTTAAATCTCTTCACAGCCCTTGCTGAAAACGACATACTTTCCATGCTAGGTTCATCTTATGTTACATAATAGTTAATACACATTTTATAGTCCTCACAAAACAATTCAAACAAAAAAACATTATATTTATGCCTCTAATGCTTTTTTATAAAGGTCAAGTGGCACCAAAGTGTACCGTATCTGTGGAAAGTGCCTCCAGCTGCGACTTAGATCTAGTGAAATGTATTAAAAATAGTTGAGACAAAGATCTTGAAAAGATAAAATTGTATACAGTTTGTGCATCTTTTCTGATGGAGTTTCGTCATGTATTCAGAGCGGATAAGCAGAGCTGCACTACCCCTACAAATGAGCTCTATCTAGATGTATAAAAATGCCCCTTGAGGAAATAAACATGCTAAACAGGATTGCATTTCAAGTGCAGTTGATGCTATTGTTTTGGCCTCTCTTGACTGAAATTATCTAGACAGTGCAGTACACCTTTCAAGACATCGCCTGTCTAAAATTTACTGACAGAGAGGCAAGCCCTAAGGCTAACACACCATCACTAAACAAGCCAAACCTTCACTCCACTTTTCGGCTGACTCTTGTCCTTTCTTCCATTTTCCCCAGCTGTGTCATCTCAACATCACACGACTTGACATTTGCACAGGTAATATAATGAGACCTGTTCCTGTTATTGGGAAACTAATGCATTTTGAGCTTGGGCTATTTTTCACTTGACATTTACATACATTAATACCTGATTAGCTCTCGTTTTCAATGCCAGCTTGCATTTTGAGCCCGTATGGAAATAGCATTGTATTCCTTCAGACCCTTTTACACTTTCTTTTAATTACTCCAGCTCTAAATCTAATTCAAAGTGTTTACGGCATGAGTATTTAGAAGGTTCTTCTTGCAGGGGGAGATTAGCTTTGCCGAATTACCGATCAAGCAATCTGAACCCTGATCTCTGTTTATGAGCTAGCAGCGCTGTACGTCTGACGTTTTTCAAGATGGAGCGGCCGATAGAGATCAGATTCTTCCTCTGTCATGCCGGCTCTTAAGAACATCAAGGCCATATCAGCTATCATATCACCTCATATTTTTAAAAACCAATTTCATTTCAAAAGAAGTGCGTCAGCGCTGTATTTTTGTCAGATCTGTGCCAAATTCCTTCATTCTCGTACGGTATAATAAGGTCATGTTTGCCAAATGGTTTAAGAAAAAGCGTCCTCTATTGAAATCTGTCAAAGTCTGTTAAATGTCAGGCTCTTCAGTGATGTTTCCGTTTTTCACATTTCTTCAGTAACACTTTGCAAATATTTTCCCATTCGGGATCAATTAGCCATCAAACCCTGAGTGCACCTTCATTGATAGTTGAATACATTTTCAATAATCTCTGAGGCAACTAATCCTATCAAATGTATTAATTTGCTCCTTGTACGAGCCCAATGCGCTGATCTTTTTTAATTAGTGAGTAATTGGTGCTTAATGTGATGTAGTAAGAGAGCCATTGAATGTGGCGCCGTGAGGGGACGGCGGCATAGATTCCATTGTGCATGAATGAATAACGCCATTGATCCGTCAGGCTTGTGACAGGCAGACAGCTTGGGCAAGGGAGTCAAAAGCATGTTTGTATGCCAGTCGTCTGTACATAAGCGTGGCTTGTAATCAGGTGGAATCTAATTAACCTTTTCTCCATAATGATTGTTAAAGTGACTCTCTCCACAAAGGATACTCGCTGATGACAGCGTGGCCACTTTTGAACTGTGAAGGTCCCAGTGAAGTATCCGAGGGCTGCGAAATGTATATGAGCCAGTGACTGTGAAATCTCTCGCCACTTGGAAACAGTGGTGAGTGAAAGTCATTGGCTTAAATGCTAATTTACTGCTTCAAATGATTCATTCGGCTCACGATCGGAGCGTAGAGACACTCTGTGGTCATCAGTCATGCTTAGTTCTTTTAGTCAGTCCAAGATTATCTACACAAACAACTTGTAATGACATCTAATGGAATAGAATAACGCTGGGGTAAGAGGAGTATTATTGATCCAATTTCACTGATTCATTTCATAAGTACATTATAGCTTGTAAACTCCTGCTTTGTGATATCCCCTTATTCATATTCACAATAACTGGGGCAAATTCTCAAAGCCTGCGATAATGATTTGGACATAAGAAGAGGATAATGAAGGCCTATGGCACATGATCTGACTACCTTAGAGTGATTTCTTTTAATAAGAAGCAAATCTGTGTTTCTCACTTCCACTCTCTCTTGGATGAACATGACCTGTCGAATCGCTCAGCTCCGGCAGTCTGACAATATAATTTATACCTTTGGAACGGTAATTTCTTCAATGCGGTTGCGGGTCTGAAATACAAATTAGGAGCAGGCGTGCGATTAACTCCAATCACAAACACTTGTGGTAGGCCATCTGAAGTAAAAAAAAAAAAAAACATCCTTCCCTCAGTAATCAAACCAAATAATCCACACAGCACAATATCCAGCTTCTTGCTTTCGTTAACCCTAAACAGCGACAAAATGACAGGTGAAATCGGAAAGCGCTAACTAGTCATTAGCATACGCCGAGGGTGAATTTGCAAAGCCTCTCTTGTGTGCTGTTGGTTCGCCTGCTCCATCTGCCCGCTTCCGTCTCGGCTGCTTTAATGGCTGTATAAAAGTATGAAAAAGAGCACAGTGACAGTTCCAAAGTAGATCCCCCACCCTCCTTTCCCCCTCAGAGCGATTAAAGAGCCAATGTGAGGTGGTGACAGTTCTGGCTTTTGATCATGTTGCCTGTCAGTGGAGTGTTGACTGGTGGGGAGTCTGGCCAGGTAGTAGTCTTATAAAGGGGCACATCATGAGGCAAGGAGAAAGAAAGACTTTGGCAAATCAATACGTGCAGCTCTTGAGAGTAAAGACAAAGGGTACTCTTTGAGTTTTGGTTTACATTCGGCTGGATTGCGTTCGTTTAGCAAATATTCAGCACATTTTAACATCCGGGTTGAAACCGTCGTAATATAATATATATATTGTTTGTGATACGGGTTTGGAATACCTAGTAGTTGTGTTCGGTTTCATGAATTGGAAGACATAAATCATACCTAATCCTTTCATAATATGTGACACTAAGCTGAGAAAGTAAATACAAATGAGAGGATGTAGCCAGCATGGGTGGCTGCTGGATTCAGGTACTCATTATAATATCAATGTGAAAGGAAATTCAGTGTGGTAATAAAAAGTAGACAGAGAAAAATAATAGTACTCCGGAATGAATAATTGATGTGGGCTATACGAAGATGAAGTAATGTGTTTGCTTATTTCAACACCAGTTCTGCACTATGCGAAACTGCAATGAGAGGAATATCTGATGTTGCAATGTGTCTATTAATTGTCTTGTTTCTAATAACACTGGCATCTGCATGTAAACAATAACATGTGAATAACATACTCTGAGCTATGTGAAATGTGCATGAAACGTGATGAATTATTACTCATCTCATTTTGGAATATCGAGATCAGTGACTCTGAAGTGGTGGGTTGTGACCCAAAAATAATAGTATACAGCAAGAGAAAAGCAATGCTATTTGCTAATATTACAATTCAACTACAATTCAGCTTAGTGTTCTCCTCATTTGTAAGTCGCTTTGGATAAAAGCGTCTGCTAAATGATTAAATGTAAATGTAACTAACTCTAGAGTCATGCTCAGAAAGATTTCTCATTCCTTTTTGTTGTTGACCAATCAAATTCTACAGCATTTGGCTCCAAATTCATCTGTAACTTGATATTAGCTTGTCAAATTAGGCAGATGCCAACACGGACCGGTTGATTGGCAAGCCCTCATCAAGTAAAATACAACCCAGACCACATTAACCCAGCTCATAACATTAAACCTTAAGATTTTAAGGATGTATTTGTTTACTTCTTTACAATTATAATTCCACTGTAAAATCTGTATTCTGAACATATGAAGATATATTTTTTAAATATTCTTTCTTCTTTTAGGTTAATAGAAAACATCCCGTGAAAGACCTTTTGTGCTTTCGCCATTAAAAAAAGAAGCTTTCTCGTAGAATCTCATCTCTTATTATTTTGAAGAAAGCTCCCAAACAAAATTACATCTCACATAAAAGCTCAGATATAAAATGCCGGCCTCCTATTCTGACTGCTTTTTCCTCTCATTCATCAGGGTTTTTAATGTAATCTGCAGAAATCAGCTACGGTGTGTCTGGAATTCACACTTTCTTTCACAGAGGTTGAGAAAACCTCCACAAAAAAATGAGGGGAAAGAGTCTCTTGTCATGTCTAAACGAGCTAAAAGCATGTATTTAATTTCCCTCTGAAATGAAAGAAAGTGAGAAGTAAAAGACTGTCTCCAAAGGTCACACTTGTTTTAGCAATTTTCAGAGAGATTAAAACTATGTCACTTATTGTGCTAAAACTCCATTATATCATTGCAACACCCCATTAATCTCAAGCATTAGGCTCCCTATAAATGCAAGATGTTGTGCTGTTAGTCTGAGAGCGTCTTTACCACAGCACAAGTTACTTTAGAGCTCTTGTCTGAACATGTTCACCCCATAACTATCAAGGCATGAAAGAGACAATAAACCTGAACATCACAAGCTGAATGAAGATGATAAAACGCCACTGTTTAGCGTGATGGGATTTAAAAATTGCATTCTGACACAAGCCCCTTTGTGCTCCGGTGGGTAATTAGAAAGTGTGCAGTACAGTCGCGCAAATTAAAAAAATAAATAAATAAGTGAAGGGTAGAAGCTTGGCATGGTTCCCCAGGGCATCCATTAAAGGATGTTTTCTTGAATTGAGGTTAGGTGCATTGATCTCTGTCGAGACTGGCGAAGCTGGGAGTTAACGTTCCTGGCTGCAAGCATGACTCATTTCATACATTATTCCAATTAAATCGCTGTGAATCATGGCCTCTTGGGCTGGGAATGTACCGAACTCATCACGATGGCCCCGGTCACTTTCCGGTCATATTTCTCACATTCAACATAAAAGACAGTTGAGTATATTAAACTGAACAGAAAGAATAATGCTTTCCCTGTTCTTTTTATAAAACATCTTTGTCATCTTATATCTCATCACCAGAAAATGTTTGCTTAGATTTTGTACAAGCATCAGTTTTGTCTTGATGGATGGTATTCGGTGTAAAACAGACATGTAATTTGTAATGTGTGATGCAACAAGGTTATTTAACTAGTAATACTATGTGCTGTGTTGCTGGAAGAACTCGGTCGGTTATTAGGTGAAGGACATTCAAGACACGTTCTCAGGCTTTTCATGGAGTGTGGTCATCTTTCAGTTACGCAGTTACATATTATATCATCTGAGGCAATTTTATATAAATGTCTCTTAAACAACAATCTGATTGCCTTCTGGAGGCCTCAACCTGGTTAAAATCAATTGCTTTACTGCATATTTTCAGTGCTATGCCAAACATGTGCCAATTTCACAGAAAACTGCCTTGGGTAGCATTTATTTACTGCAAACCTGAGCACCTGTCCTCTGGAGATAAGTGCCAATATGTATTTTTTTTTTTAAATCCTTAAGCATTTGTAAAACATGTCGGACCAGATTTTTCTATTTTCTTCAGTGTAGTTGAACAAACTATTTGCCCTTTCACCCTAGTTTTTCTTATCTTTAAGTGAAATATGATGACTCAATATGGGCACTTCGTTCTCAGAGGGTTTTTCCACTTATAAATTCACGATCATTTGTTTAACCTGAACACTTTTGCAGCTGCTGCTGCTTAGCATATCCTGGTCTGACAACAAGCATCAATTTGATAATTGATCCAGTTGAAATTATTACAGAATCTAAATAAGACTGATAAACAACATAAAGACTGCTGCAGTGGATATGAAATAAAATATATAAGCAAAATCAAATGATCGTATCAAATCGAATGCTTATATATTCATATACTGTACATATATATATATGCATAGAATGTGTATCATTTATTTGAGGAAAAATGCATTAGGTATAGACATTCTGTGCTGAGATAAATCTGCTCAGCATCATGTCAATACTCCAGAAGGTTTTGCATTTTCATTCAGTTCACTTAATCAGGTAATTTTCTGAACATAAGTCCTCAGCAAATCTGAAGGAGAGGAGAATTTTTATCATGTTAGCTTGTCATGTAACATTCAGAAGTACTGTGCATGCCTGACTTTTATAGATGCTTAAATCATCAAACTTGCTCTCTTGAAAGCTGCCAATTTTGTCTTCCTCTTAAGAAGTGCTAATCAGACAGCCACAGTAGTATGTGCAGAAAAATCGATGACATTTAAAAGGCTAGTTTTAGTGCTGAGGTGCTGTAATTTTGTCATCCAGACACTGATTACACTAACAGTGAACAGAAACCTGAAAACCACATTGTAATTCTCTTTATTTAGCCTGGTTAAAATATGGGACACATTATATTTTAGCATTTCCATTCAGTTTTATTTGCCTTTAGGATTCTGCGACATTAAAACCTGACGTATCATTACTCACAAAAAGGCTTTACAAATGTTTACACCAAGAGCATTTACAAAGTAATCCAATCAATCCTTCTAATGTGTAAATAATGCCCTGTAAATAGTGAACTTTCATCAAATAGTCTCCATTTTATTTCCACCAAAACAAAGACAGGTTGTCACCCATTTTACTCCAGTGAATATATCTTTGGGTAACTTTATTTTTGAAGGTCAGTTTTCGATTGCTACATACATTGTCTAAAAAACTATTGAACATTTCCACTGTTGTTGCTCAGGAAAACAGATAGAGTTCATTAAACATTTTATGAAAACATTCCTCAATAGAAGAGAATGCTGTGCTGACACACTGTATGGGGTAAGTCGTCACAGTGGAATCTGCTATTAAACTGTCAATTATAAGCATTTTTGCTAAATTTAAATGCTAAAACAATTATGAAACACTAAATAATTCATGCAGCAGCATACAGAAATATCAAACCATTGTTCAGACCAACAAAAAGAACAATAACCTGTAAAATGTTTTTGAGGAGTTTCTCTCTTTTATATAAACCTTATAGTCACTTGTAATTCTTGTGACATCCCTGACTATTTGAATGAGCTAATGATCTCTTAAGCCCTTTATCGTTTAAAATGTGTTAATATTATGAATGAAAGTGTTACCAATTTCAATCATCTCGGAATGATTAGAATTTTAAGCCTATAGATGATTCCATTTGTCTTGGGTTAGAAGGGTCACTGCATTTTGCATGGGAAATCGGAGAGCCTCCTACAAAACATCATCTGCGAAAATCTCACGGGTATATTTATGCATTCCAAAATGCAAATAGCCTCTGCTAATTTAGTAGAACTGAAGATTATTCGACATGGCTGTAATTTTGTGCGCTCATCTCATCAGATAAAACTCTTTTTTAATGTAGCAGAGGGCGAAATGTCTTTTACTAACAAGCTGTATTAAATGCTCTTTGCCAGGTCTCAGTGGTGGCAAGTGTTCCTTACAGTTCCTCAGATCTATCGATTATCTGGCTGACGAAGACATCAAGATCAGGGTGTGTGAGGAGGCCATCCTGTTTTCTGTCAGCATAAGCAGGTCTTTGCATTCTCAGCCAGCGCTCATATGTGAGCAAGTTCCCTAATGATGCCCCGCTCCTGTCACACAAACATTTAAAACAAACCACTCCGAGCAAGGGAGTGCAACTCAACACAGCTGCTTTCCTCATCTCTGATTGGCCCTGTTGCTGTTACTTGGGGAGAAACTAAATGTCATGGCCGAAAGGTGGAGAATAAATGTTACGGAGGTGTCAGGAGCACCTGCACTCCAAAAGAACCTTCAAAGTGTCCACGGGGATACCAAAGATTGATTCGCCAAGGCATGTTTCACCACATTTTCTTTTTTCATTCCACATTTATTTTTATTAATAATAAGATAACAGCTCCCATATGATGCCCTAGAACTGTTTAACCATTTGAATAATTTCAAAGGCAGAACGTTTAAATTCATCACCTAAACTGCCTTTCTGTTTTAATTATCCACTCAAGGACCTTGCAACCAGGCTGTCTAATAAAATTCACAATGGATCTCTAAAGGACGACAATCCATTTTAATCCTACATGTAATTAAGACAAGGGGTTATGGGGTCAGAGCTGTTGCTGACAGGCAGACAGAAAGCTATTTCAGTACAGCTGCCTAAGCAAAGCTTGTGTCATACCTTCAAAGTAACAAAAAATAAATAAACCTAATAGTAAATTTGCATATTTTTGCATAGACCATTTCACTTATGAAAATGTAAGATCTATAAAATACCCACAGAATCTGTCGAACAGTCATGACCGTGAGCGTGTAAAAAAAAAAAAAAAAATAGCAACTTGTCCACAGATTTTGATAGACATCACAATTTCATTTTAACTCGATTATGATTGATCAATAGCGCCATCCAGCTCTCTGATATGTCCTAAATGTGTGGTCACATTTATCACTGCTTTGTAACCATCTCCATAGTAACAATTTTTTAAAAAATTCTTTAAGTCTTATATTTCTAAAAAAAAAATTGAATATCAACATGCACATCAAATTCTTGACAATGGACAGTGGGTACAAAAGAAAGGCCTCTATTCAAAGCAATTAGACAATCATTAGAATTAGACCTACTGGACAAGTTGATGACATTTACTTCCTCTGTGTGTGCCTGCGTGTCACATAGTGGCTTCTTACGGGAGCTCCTTTTGCCCCTCCTGCATTTCTTACGTGGCGAGAAGTCTCTGCCTGATGTCCTATCTCCAAAAAAATTTGGCTGTGACCAGGAGCTAGAATCAGAATCTAGTTAAAGTTAAGAAGAAAACTGTTTAGAAGAGTTCTGTCTCCCCTTCCAGCGTGGTTGTCTGCGAATCCGACCTTCAGGGCGTGGAGGCAGAAAGTTCTGAGAATGTCCTAATCTCCATTGGTACACCCTTCCATTAGCATAGTCTGTTGCATCTCTCTCAAACTTGGTCTTTTTGGAGACAATGATCTCTTGTTTAAGCTCATTATTACGTTGATCGCATTCCTGGAAGAGACGATTCAATTCTGCTTAATCTGGATATTCAGAAGACCTGCATGTTTTGACTTCCACAATTGCTTCTTTAATCTGAGACAGCTGAGTGGATACCTCCTGCACAGTCAAAGCCATCAAATCAAATGCACATTTGTTCAAAATGGCACACCACTTGTCACAAAAGTTCTCATTGTCTTTGCCAATGATGAGGCTCTTAACAATGCGAAGACCTCTAGGGATCCTCTTAACACGCAGATAGTCACTCAGAGTTACCCCATGTAAATAGAGCCTAGTTTCTCTCTCTTGAAGTTTCATCAGTCTGGAAGTTAAAGAACTTGCATTCCCACTGTTGGAAGGTAGGTCTTTAAACAAAGAATCTTTGGTGAGAATATGAAAAATTCAAACGTTTTAGACAAATCAGCGTGTGAAGCAGCCATCCTCAAGCAGTACGTGTGTCCAATTAATCAAATAAACCTGGTATCACTCAGAGTGCAGCATCAATTAAGTATTAAACAAAAAAACAGTCCAAAAGCGCACATCAATTAGGCCAAAAAAGCTCAAAGTGGGTGCTCCACCACACAAAAATCAGGATGAAAACATAAAAGTAGGCACACCACAGCTCCAGAGATAGAGAAGTATTTAATTATGTTCATTGTAATTATGACAGTGAACATACATGACAATGCCCTTATATACACACAACACTAAATCACATGATTGCCCATATGACCAAAAAAACAAAAACAACACACAACCCAGGCCAATCAACAAATCATGTAAAAAAAAAGCAAATCACATAAAAATGAGAACAGCAATAAATTACAAACACCAAATACATTTCACTAAATACCTGACTGCAAAATATTCAAAATTAAATCAAAAGCAATACCAGAATGGAAAAAATACATCCAAAACAATACATTGAAAGTATAATATAACATGTGGTCAGTCTTACCATCTAAATCTTTATAATAATTACAGAAAAGATTGAATATCAAAATCTTCATTGAGACCATTAGGAGATAAAGTATTCAAAGTATATATCCAATATGCTTCACGTTTTAAGAGTAGATTGTTAATATCACCCCCTCTTATTGTGGTACTGGACCTCTAGGGTCATGGTGCCTAATTGCACATCTATGTTCAGCAATACGATCAGGAAAGAAATTTCCACACGTAGATTAAAAAATTGACCCTTTTTTGAGCTGTGAAATTTCAGCAAAATTTTGCTAATGTGATGCACCTTAAAGGGACAGCTCACCCAAAAATGAAAATTACCCCATGATTCACTCACCCTCAAGCCACCCTAGGTGTATATGACTTTCTTCTTTCAGACAAATACAATCGGAGATATATTAAAAAATGTCCTTGCTTTTCCAAGCTTTTTAATGGCAGTTGAACGGGGGTCGAGATTTTGAAGCCCAAAAGTGCATCCATCCATCCATCCATCATAAAAGTACTCCACATGGCTTCGGGAGGTTAATAAAGGTCCTCTGAAGCGAAGCAATGCATTTGTGACAGAAAAATATCCACATTTAAAATTTTATAAACCGTAATCTCTAGCTTCCGCTAACTGTCATACGCGCGTTCATGAGAGAGTGGCATTCCAGTGGATGACGTAGGGCATAGGCGTAGTGTAAGCTCTGGTGAGAATATGCTAGTCTAGTAAGAACCAAGTTTTGTTTACAGCAAAGGAAAACCACATGAAAAAAGAAATTGTTTTTATTAGTCTTACAGTGGTGCGTTCATATATCTGGGATGCTTCAACATAGCTAAAAATATTTTTCTTACACAAATGCAGCGCTTTGCTTCAGAAGTTCTTTATTAACCCACTGGAGCAGCGTGGAGCAATTTTATGATGTTGTATGATGTTTTGTTTATGATGTTGTGATTTTATGATGATTCACTGCCATTATAAAGTTTTGAAGAGCCAGGACATTTTTTTATATACTGTAACTCCAGTTGTATTCATCTGAAAGAAGAAAGTCATATACACCTAGGATGGCTTGAGCGTGAATAAATCATGGGGTAATTTTCATTTTTGGGGAATGAAACACACTGTATATCAGACCACTGATCTCGGTAACTGAAACTGGCACTGCTTATTTGTCTCTCGTATCACGTTTCTTACAAATTTGATTTATTTTGTGTCTCAGTTATTGATTATATTAAGAGAGATCTCAGAGGACGTATTTATTAATATTACTTTAATGCTGTTGTGGTGTTCGTCTTGTCAATAAGCTCACTGTTACATTGTGATTTACTATTTTTTCCTTGGCAGAAGCCTTAGATTTTTTTGCCTGTTTGTCTTGAATCTTGCTTGATTCTTGATTTGTTTTGTGTTAATCTTGGTGGTTGTGTCTTACAGTACTCTTGAAAGAAGCTTAAGGACATTTCAGTCCAAATCCATAATTCATCTCCCCATAATTATTTATCTGCTAGCCGTCGGTATCCTGATCAATCTGTCATGGTTTATTTCACAGCACTGTACATTATTCCTTACATATAATTTAACTTTAGTGTTTAAACCAGACAAAAGCAGTAGTTCCTGTGTATAGTGTTTGTTATTGCCTCCTATGCTGTGTTTTGTAGGTCAGAGATAGAGCGAGTTGAACAAAAAATAAACCAGTATAGTTATGTGTAATTATTTCCATTGATCAGCTCTATTTCAAAATTCATCGAAAAGCCATTAGTTTCAAAAAATCTCTTTTTCCAAATTTCTCCATTCTTCAGCACTCCCTTTAAGGAGCCATGCTCTGTATCCTAGCAACAAGGCTCACTCTCTTATAGATTGCAGTGTCTGTGGCAAAGGGTGAGTGCATAGTTACCATCTCATTTCACTGACATGTCACTTGCATGCTTATAAAATACAGCTTCCAACAAATTTATCCTTGCACTGTAATTGTTCAGTAGCTCAAAGATTGTTAGTAATTGATGAAAAAGTGGCTTTTCTTCAGGTGCTCTTACAAACCCATTGGAGTTGCCATTTCATAGAGGGCATTGTTCGGTTTAAAATAGTATTTTGTAATAGCGCAATAAAATGTCATTTTTGAGAGTTAAGGGAACTGAAATAATACATAATAAGTAATCATTATAGAACGACTGCCAGAAGTAATGACTATGAGAAGTATTGCTCTAGAGAATATTAATCCTGAAACTGTTTCACAGAGACAACCCCTATAACCACAATCAAAATTAATTATGGCATTGAGGTATGATTTGTACAAATATGAAATTCATTCGCTCAACAGTCATCAAGAGTGGCATAGAAGGTCTTATGTTGCCGTTTCAATAAGATAACTTGTGTTGTGGAATAATTCTCTGTGGTTTCCACCAAACAAACGAGTTTTCAGCCCTTCCACCCAGCGCTCTAAGAAAAGCTCATCAGGCCATGCGGTGTAACGGCAAACCCCTTCAGGCAAGGAACTGACCCTTCACTGCTAGCTTTTGTGTTCACACTCCTGCCGAACTCACTGGGGAAGAAAGACCAGGTCAGTCTGAAAGTGCAAATGACACTTCAGTCTCTGTTGATTGCAACACTGAAAAAAAAATGTATTGAGGATTAATGATATCTCCCAGTGAGACAACAGTAGCCTAGATTAGCATATGGAGTGGAAAAATCATGGTCAGTCTCATTCATGTTTTAAAGAGGTATTGCTTTACTAAGAAAAAAGTAGCTAAAAATATCATGATTCCAGACATGGGTAAAATGTAGAATGTATAAATTGACTCCTTCTCAGTTTAGAAGTTAGAATTCTATTCGAACAGGCCACACCCCATATGATGTTGAATTAAAGGGATAATTCATCTAAAAAT
>JAFVLL020039284.1:0-24285 GCA_021397915.2 Tor tambroides | reverse complement strand
TCTAATTAGTAGACGAAGCTGCGATCGCGAACGCCTCGAGTCGCAGCGGCCGCAGGTTCGAGATGAAAGCGGGTTTCTACCTCTCCGAAAGGGTCAGTGAGCTAAACGCCCGGAAACTTTGCTGGCAAGCAAAACTTTCCTTGCAAGGAAACTTCGCCTTTCGCAGCCTGAGAGAAACAAACCAACTAGACGCTGAACAAAAGGGCTAATTAGCAGTCATTATTTTTTGAGAAAATGTGAGTTTTGAGAGCAGTGAAATCGAGCAGGAACTATAATTAACTGGAAGTTCGTTGCGGGGGGAGATCAGAAAGTCTGTTCCTCTCAGAACCGGCTGTAATGCGATGCACGCTGACTATTTATTCCCATAAACAGAGCAGTTGTCTAGAAACAAACTCTTCTGAGCAGAGCCGCTCAGCCGACAGGGTTGCGCGAAGATAAACAGGGGAACACGACCCAAACACATGTGAGCGAATCGTGCTGTTTTCCACCGCCATCCGCGCTGACCCTCATCTCCTCTGACTCAACGTAGAAAAACTCACAGACCATTAAAACGAGACTTCAGCCGAAGCGTCGCTTGTGGAACTTTAAAAAGTGGCGCATTAAAAATTCAAAGCGTTTCACATAGAAAACGAACCCAATTAGAGTTCGAACGGGAAGTCGGCGTAATGAGTATCAAGTCTAAATGCTCGTCCTCAGAAGATCCCGCTAATGAGGCCTTGTTGGTTTTGCCGTCCTCACGTTTTAAACGCCGTGGCGGGGAGTCGTTTCTACGGCTGTTTTAAAATTTAACTTGGATTTGGAAATGGAAGGTGGAGCTACAGACAACAGAGAAAGCCTTTGTGCCATGCGTCGCAGGAGGTTCCCAAACGCCACTTTTTGATGTCTTTGTGCAACCGAACTACGACGCTTGGCAAGAAAACATTTTAACCTAAGAACCTCCTACGAGGCACAAAGGGTGACCTGACAGAAGGAAAACATCTCTAATAAGGTCGTTACGGAACAGCAGAAGAGTTATTTTTGAACGCGAAAGCGGGGGAGAATCAAACTTTCTTTTATTGCTGATGTGGCGACCGAGGCCCCTACATCAAGACGAAGATCGACCCAGAGCTGTCAAATCCTCAAGAAGCTCGACAAAGACGCAAAACATCTCACTCCCAATGAATAAAGCATGCACACACGCAACGGAGAGATCATGAAGATTTAAAGAAGCTTCAGGAGAGCCAAAGCGTTTGCCTTCAACCAGTCACACGATTATTCAAGTAGGTACTGGGACAGAAGTCTGGATTCTTCAGGTCGTCGGGCTTCTCAAACTTCTGTTGATGCAATAACAGTCATGTTTAATGTGACTGCGTTCCAGAAAAGAATAAAGCATCTTAAGGCCCGTTCATACGATTCACATCGATTTTCCCCAATGCACTGAACTCTATAGAGCGAAGCGTCACGCTTACTAGACAATTTGCATGACAAAAATCATATGCAGCGTTACATTTAACAGAATAATTGAATGCAAATGAATGCCATTTATTCACACTCAGAGAATAAACATCATTTGAAACTAATTTTACCAGAATAATTAATTTTTGAAAAAATATGGTAAAAATGTGAAATATTATTACAATTTAAAATAACTGTTTTCTATGTGAATATATGTTAAAATGTAATTTATTGCTCTGATGAAAACTGTATTTTCAGCGTCATTACTTTAGTCTTCAGTATCACATGATTCTTCAGAAATCATTCTAATATGCTGATTTGCTGCTCAAGAAACATTTCTGATTATTAGCAATTTTAAAAAATAATAAAATATTAACAGAGCTGCTTCATATTTTCGTGGAAATCACAATACATGACCAATCAAAATGTTGGGGGTAAGTAAGAATAAAAAATAATAATTTTATTTGTGAATGATGCCTCATGTGACACTGAAGACTGGAGTAATGATACTGAAAATTCAGCTTCGCATCAGAAATAAATGACATTTTACAATATATTCACGCTGAAAACAGTTTTAAAAATTAATTTTTAAAATAAAAATTTAATTTTAAATTGTAATAATATTTCACATTTTTACTGTATTTTTAATCAAATTCTTTAAAAAAAAAATCCATTTAAAAATCCTAATTATTCCAAACTTTCGACCAGTAGTGTATACAGTATCTATGCAACTAATAAATAGCAAAATAATCTTTTTTTGTGGAGGTCGAAGTGATGCATGACTTTTGAAGTTCTGGTGTGAGTCTGTGAATTGGTCTTTATCTCTTACATGGGAAGTTCTTGCACTGGACCTCTTTAGATGGTTTCTTTTAAAATGTATGACAGTCTGTTCAATGAAGATGCAAAAGCCTGATTCAAAATTAAGTCTGTGACTAGATATACACATCAAACTAACTGTGTTAAGCAACAATTTGAAACCAAAATCCATTGCTAAGCTGAAAGTTGGCCCGTTTCATTGCAGAAGGCCGGCGGGCTCGCCTCATACCCGCATCGCTTTACGCGCAAAATCCGACTTCCTTTGTATGTGTGTGCAAACCTTATCTACATATTGACTCGGTTTAAATCTACACTCTTTCAGTGATAATTGCACAAGTTTGCAGGAGGAAGTGCTGAAATCTTCCTGTACCTGAGGCGGGAGGTTGGGCGGGGGAAGCCCATCGGCATTGTGGGAAAACACCTAGAGCGCCATCTGATATCCAAACAGCTTCACAACCCAAACACACACACACACACACACGGACACTGAAGAGCTAATACACGAATATACAAATGCAATCATACAAAAAATAAAAGTTTAGACAGATTGTGCTGCAATAAAACACAAAGAGCAGGAATAAAACATGATTGTGTGCCCAGAGAGAAAAGCAGTGAATCAGGTCGGATACACAGAGTAACACGAGCCAGCGTAGCTGCTTGTGCCCAGACCACCCATAAGAGACACGTCAATCATGTAGGTGTGTTCATACACAATCAATGCCATGAAATCATGAGCATATGCGTATGATGGCATGTAGACTATTTTCTAGGCATGCATGATATTGTTACTAAATTGTTTGTTTATGCACTACATATTTAATTGTGGATGCTTGTTTCCGGGTATTTAAGGCGAGTTAAAACTTTGCTGTTTTGCGGCACCAATTTAAATGCACAGCATACAGTGACTTAAACCTTTAACAGCACTATGCATAAAAACAAGTGCTATTTAGGAGTGGATTTAATGTGATGTATTACTTACTTTACTTTAGCCAAAATGTAAATTTTTACATTGAGTTTAAAAAAAAAAAGGGTCCGTTTTGTTGTATCATTTTCCTATTCCTTTTCTATCGGAGTTTAAATGCAGAGAAAACTATCAATCATTTGTAAATATATTTGCTTGTGCATCCCAGTCAGAGCAAAACAGACTCAACAAAGCATGAGTTTTGGGGGTGGGACTATCAGACTGACTGACTAATAGCACACAAGGGGAGTGGTCTGAAAACCTGTTTGATAACAGACATTCTTCTTGCAATTCGGTTTTATAACTGGAACACTACAGCTTTAAAACACTTGCAGCCTAAAACGAATGTTTTTAGTTTATCGTGAGTTTATCTACATTTACATTTATGCATTTAGAGGACGCTTTTACAAAAGAGGAAACATCTGTACAAAAGAGTATATATTTATAATTTTAGCAATTTATCGGATCAGCTATTACATAAAAATATTTATCTTCTTATCAGTTTGAAATGAATAGGTGCATCCCCAGTGTTTACACGCATTCACACGCAGTCCCTCCATCACAGCGACCTGAACGCGTAATGAACAGTCTGAGACTGCAGTGAGGAAAATATCAGATCTCCTTCAGAGCGAGATCACAGAGCGTATCACTCAACTGTGTTCATTACGGCTCGGAATACATAATTTATGGATTGTTAAAAAATACATGTCTGGATTCATCAGACAGCAATATGACAGATGTAGAAAGCAGAACTTGAGCGCGAGCGACTGTGATTTGGGCTGGTGCGGAAAATAAGAGCGCTTGAATGCCGGTTTGATGGCGTAGCGCGTTTTATAATTACCATCTGCAGGTTTCAGTCAGCATCTCACACACACATAAAGAAACAAAAACAAGCAATTTGGCATGCTTATTTGAATTCATTCATTTGTAGATTTACAACTGCAGTTCTGAACAAGCGAACACGTTTAACATGTTCACATGCATGTTAATTACACTATAAATTTATATAAAAAACCTATGAATGCACAACCCAAGTTAACTGAGTAAACGTCACATTGCTTGAGTCAAACCGATGTATTGTTTAGCCAAAAAAAGGCAGCGAGAAAAGAGAAAACATGGCGAGTTAATTAGGCTCGCTAAATAAAATCCCTCAGCAGGCCGTGAGGTAAACGAGCTCTTAGCAGGCGGATACAAGGAAAGGCGGGAGTCCCTGCGCACGGATTACTGAGTCCTGCATTATGCATTCAATGATCGATTCTAAATCTTAATTACCCGAATCACAAACACACATCGGCTCTAATGAACTGTGTGGCCCGTCAAACAGCTGGCTGAATATATTTATTAAGATCACGGTTAAATTTAATTATTTGGCCAATTAGCCACGGACGGCTCTGGTGTCTCAGAGGACACGGGAAGAGGCAGGCGTGAGGTTAATCGCCCTAATGACAGTTAGCATCTTAAACGAAATCTTTTGTGACATATGCTGCCAATAATGCTAAAACGCACAAATACGTTTTAAAGGAATAGTTTAGCCAAAAATTAGCATTTGGTGAAAATGTCCTCACCCTCAGGCCATGAGTTTGTTTCTTCATCAAATTTGGAGAAATGCAGCGTTGCATCGCTTGCTCACCAGTGGATCCTCTGCAGTGAATGGGTACCGTCAGAATGACAGTCCAAACAGCTGATAAAAACATCACAATAATCCACACCACTCCAGTCCATCAGTTAACATCTTGTGAAGTGAAAAGCTGTGTGTTTGTGAGAAACAAATATATTATAAAGGAATTTTAACTTTTAACCATTGCTTCTGGAGTCCAAAATCCATAATAACACTTCCTCCAGTGAAAAAGTCATCTGGTCTGAATCAAGAGAGAAAGCTGCACAGATCAAGCACCGTTTACAAGCCAAAACAGTCCACATAACGAAATATGTGGGTGGATTTTGAAGTGAGAGAAAACAGGAGATGGACTTTTTCACTGAAGGATTTTGGACTCGTATTTTGGCCAGAAGCAACAGCTTGAAGTTAAAAACATTTTAATGAATGATTTCTTACAAACATGCAGCTTTTGTCTTCTCAAGATGTTAACTGATGGACTGGAGTGGTGTGGATTACTTGTGGATTATTGTGTTGTTTTTATCAGCTGTTTGGACTCTCATTCTGACGGCACCCATTCACTGCAGAGGATCCAATGGTGAGCAAGTGGTGCAATGCTACATTTCTCCAAATCTGATGAAGAAACAAACTCATCTACATCTTGGATGACCTGAGGGTCAGTAAATGTGCAGATTTTTTTGATGAACTATTCATTTAATCGGGATTTTAATCTGAACTGCATGCAAACGCACGAAAAATTTATGCAGCACTACTGGGATTCTTTCCATTAGAAAACATTGCAAACTTTTAAAATTGATCAAATGGAGGAAGCAACGAACAGCGGGAGAACGAGAGAGATGGAGAGAGAGAGAGAGAGAGGAGGAATTAAGCTGAGCCAAAAAGTGTGACTTGGATTTAATATTTTATAATTGCCAAGGGACATTCCAAGATCAATGAATTTTTTTGCCCGAGACGCACATCAGAAAGAGATGTACTTCAGTCTTTTTAGGGAACATTGGTCTGTTTAATTCAGGCGCCTGATGCATGTGAAATATTCCTCCCTGGCCTCCTCCGAGTCCCTCGGGCAGAGCTGCGGGCACACATTACCACTTTTAATGGGCCGCCCTCAGAAGAGGCGAAATAAGCCAATAACCCGTCCACGCTAATGGATTAGCTTGTTTATTCACTCCAGCCCTTCTCTTCGGCTAATTTTAGCCGCGCCATGTTTTTCCACCCGAACATGCACGCAAAACAAAATACGTCTGTGAAAAACACGTCGCATCAAAACACAATCTACACGCCATATGCTCGTCGGAAGCGGGAACGCTGGAGGAGATTACTGGAGATTTGTTGTTTCAGACGCTACTTTTGGAGGCGAGCTGGACACGTCGAGTGTGTTTTATTAAAAACACAGCAATGGATTTGTGGTGATATCCGCACGGATCACCGGCGCTGTGTTAAACAGGAAAAGAAGCGTACGAATGGACATTTATATTAGAGGAATGGAAACCCGGCTCATGTGTGGCGCAGAGCACAGATCAAACGCCACGCAATTAACCTTCATTAATGCACTAAACGACTGAAATAATTAGGCCGTGCCAGGATTTCACAGGGAAACTCAAACGAACTACCCGGATCAGGGCGATTCCCACATGCATGCACGTGTCGTGGATATTTTATGATTCATTATTGCTTTCAAATGTCTATTTGAGCCGTATTACAAACGATGAGGTCATGCAATAAATATAAGTGATTGTCAAGACATCCTAACATTCCTACACTCCCATAAATGTTTCTGAAGAATTCCAAAGCGGTATTTCTGAATGTCTTTTTCAATCACTCTGAAAAATTGATTACAGTTTCCACAAAAACATGAAGCAGCACAACTTCTACCACAGGATAAAAAATAAAAAAGGTAATTGCAACTTCTCACAACTTAGGCCTTTTTACTTGCAGTTCTGAGAAAAAAAAGTTAGAATTGTGATATAAAAGGTTGCAATTGTTATTTTTATTCCATAGTGGACACAGAAACAGAATTGTAAGATGTAAACTTGGAATTATGGAATTTTTTTTTGCAATTCTTGCAATTCTGGTTTTAATTGCAAAATAAAAATGTAGAATTTTATTCTGTAGAATTTTGTTATTCTGTGGTGGACATAAAAACTCAGAATTGTGAGATGTAAACTTGGAGTTGCGAGAAAAATATAAAATTTTATAGCTTGCAATGATAATTTTATATCTGACTATTTTGAGAAAAATGTCTGAATTAAAAAATTTTTTATTCCGTGACAGAAATGCGCTTCCATAGTTCTCAGCACTGATAATAATCAAAAATGTTTCTTGAGCAGCAAATCATCAGCATATTAGAATGATTTCTGAAGCATCATGTGAAGGCTGGAGTAATGATGCTGAAAGTTCAGCTTTGCATCTTTTTTTGCTGATGAGGTCATGCAACACGAGAGACTGTCAAAAGACATTGTGTCATATCATCTTAACATTTCATTCCCAGAAATGTTTCCAGAAAAGAATTCCAAAGCGAAATTGCTGAATGTCTTTTTCAGTCACTCTTTTCTAGTCTGGTCGTAGGTGCCAGACAGGTGCTGAGGTTGGCCTGCCATCTCCACGCAGAAATTCAATTACAACTCCTCCTGAAGCGCCTCCATCTGCAAACAATATGGTGCTCCTCTTTTTAATCAAGCCTTCCCTGAACACAGCGACCGAAGGCCCGTCAAATTAAAAGTCACTTCCAGAATCGTTACATCCGTGCTGAGCTCTAGTCCAAAAATAAATATGTGATGATGATTTGCTGGAGAAAGGTGTAAAGATGACTTTGGTCCCCCAGCAGCAAGTCGTTTGATTATAAAATCTATTCGCTTTTTTTAAATTTTGCTACATGTGTTTTTCTACGTCTACGTGGCTTTATAGAAAAGAAATGTGAATCAAATCAGTGCATGAAGACGCAGGTTGGCGTGTTTATTTGGGCAGTTGTGTTTTGTCGTCGCCATACGTTTTAACGTCTCTTTCCATCTCAGATTTCCTCTTCCACTGGCAGCCTTTAATGAAAGATCATTCCAGCATTTTCACTTGCTCGTGTCCTCGGGCATCAACCTTTCCACCAGCAGAACGTAGCTGACACAAATAATAAAATCAAAAAGAAACAACATTCTTTAATAGATAGCAACACAAAGTGTTTTGCAGTAATGTCACAATGTAGCAGAGCTCAATGAGACCGTGGCTAATTTCACAGACGCGAGAGAGCGCCGACTCTAAATACACTTCCGAAGGATGATGGAAAGTAGATCCTGGGGTGAATTACACCCGACTGGATTCAGATTCCAGTCATATTCGCTTCAAAAGACTCAATGGCCTCTAGTGCACCTTACAAACAACTGTCCTTAAACACAAACGACTGAAACAGATGCCCAGAATGTCACCGAAACATGTCTGGGTCAAGTTTCAGCACATAATAAAAGACATTAGGAAAATAAGGCCAATTTTAGCACCATTAAGATGAATTATGATTTTTTTTCTCAATTCAATTAAATACATTTCCCCTCTACAGTGTCATTATTGTAATGCATATAGATGTTTTAGTTCTAAGATAGTTCTGTTAGTAATTCTCATTATTGTCTATGTTGATCCTCATTACCATAATATATATATATATATATATATATATAACATTTTTCTTTACTATTGTAAAAAACTGCAATTAAACGTTTTAATCAGATTTCAAGTCATTTACAAATGAATGCCAAATTGTAAAATTCTTTGTTGCATTCATATACACTACTAGCTTGGGATCACTATAATATCACTTATTTTAAGTTAAAAAAAAGTCAGCAAAGATGCATTAAATTGATCAAAAGTGACATTTATAATGTTGCAAAATATTACTATTTCAAATAAATGCTGTTCCTTTGAATTTTCCATTCATTCAAAGAATCCTGAAAAATAAAATGTATCACGCTTTCTACAAAAATATGAAGCAGCATGTCATGAATCTTGTCCGTGGCTTTTGCATTATATTGACTCTCACGCCACACAGACTGTTACACGTCACCCTGGACTACATTTCCCGTGTTCCATTGCACTGATTATGCACTCATCTGCAGCCAATCACACATACTTTAAATATGAGGCCCTAACCACCTTTCAGAGCCGAGTATTGTTAACGCTTATCGCTGTATTACCGATAGCTACTTTATGGAGCCAGTTCCCTGTCCTAGTTTCTAAGTCATAGTTCTAATCTAAGTCTAGTCACGTCGTGTTGCCTGATTGCCGGTTTCCTGATCATTTGCCTCTCTTGGATTACTCTTTGTCTTGCTGTTTCGGACCTTGTTTGCTCCTCGCCTGTTTGTTGGATTACCTGTTTGCCTCGCCCCCCTGGATTATGTTCGCCGTCGATTGACCTACGCATGTTTTGGGATTACTCTTTCGTCTTGCCCTATATATACCTGTCTGTTATTGTCTGACCCCTGCCTGTTTTGACCACTTCTTTTAATAAAAGCTTTGCATATGGATCTGCACGCCTCTCGTTTCTTTCGCTCCGTAACACAGCACAACTGTTTTCAACATTGATAATAATCAGAATTGTTTCATGAGCAGCAAATCAGCATATTAGAATGATTTCTGAAGGATCATGTAACACTGAAGACTGGAGTAATGATGGTGAAAATTCAGCTTTGATCACAGCAAGAAATTACATTTTAACAGATATTCACGTGGAAAACAGCTATTTTAAATTAAAATAATATTTCACAATTTTTCTGTATTTTTAATCAACTAAATGCAGCCTTGGTGAGCAAAAGAGACTTCTTTCAAAACATTAAAAAAAATCTTACCTAACCCCAAACAGTACAGTATTTGCTATTGAAACATGACATTGTGGAAGGACATATTAAAGGGCTCTTGGCTTTTTATTGCCATATTTTTACTGTTTCCCTAATAGAAAAAATATGAATATATATATAAAGAAATACACAAGTTAATTCAGCCAAAGCTAGCATATAGATGGCCTAACCTTTCTACAACATAAAGTTAAAATAAAATATAAATTAATTTTCTTTCGATTTTGGGGCCAAATATGTCCTGGACATGTTCCTGGCAGGTTTCGTTCGCACCCACCTTGTGTTAATGCTAATCTCTGGTTCATAGCGGGATAGATTATGTATTCCCAGACAAGCGTGGGACGGGCAGAGGGAGTGTATCAGCAGGATATCCCATCATCCCTGACCAGCAGCTTCTAGTTTTGGCTCTGGTTGCTGTAGCGTCTCCATGGCAAAACTGCAGTGAAATTCATTCTTCAGAAACTTAATTATATCTAGATTAACAGGGGAGGTAATTAATTTCTTTAAGATGAGTATCTGTACCTCCCCTCAGGCTCAACTTTGTTGTCAAAACTGTATATTTAACCATTTTTTAGTGCAAAGTTTCACTGGCAGCAACATGGAGAATCCCAAATTTTTACATAAATATGGAAATATTCATCTGAAGACTTGAATATTAGTACGGATTTGTGCTTATATATATATATATATATATATATATATATTTAGCCTGAGATTTATATTTTAATTTACACTCTTAAAAATAAAGGTTCCAAAAGGGTTTTCACAGCAATGCCATAGATGAACCTTTTTTGGTTTCCCAAAAAACCTTCCAGTGCACAGTTCAGTGTACTATTAAAGAACATAATAATCTAAAGAACCTTTGTCCATTTTACAGAAACTTTCATGCAGTGGAAAGATTCCATGGACGTTAAAGGTTCTTTGTAGAACCAAAAAGACTCAAGAAGAGAGAAATGTCATCTCTTGAATCTCTCAACCTTCCTGTAGCATGGTTTTTCATCTTGGCATAATGCAAGATGCAAAATATCTTATTAAACATGATGCAGTTGACCCATCCAAACTGGCGCCCCTCCAGGCGGGATACAGAGTGCTATTGTCAGGACTTTTCCGTAGGCCAGTTGCCGCACCGCTCTACAGGACCAGAGGGAAAACTGTGGCACTAAACGGCCTTTTCCTATGTGATGTATAGTGCTTTCAACTCCTCGCCGATCCCTCTTGGGTTGCACGGAAAACCACTAAGGGCGTTTTATACGGATGTGAGGTGTTTTTAACAGAGCTGAAGCTTCAAATGAATGCAGCCAGGAAACAAAACGAGACTAAATCTACCGCTTTGTGAACATGAATGAAAATATGTACACAAAACAGTTTTTTGTGTTCATCTAAGTGGAATATATGACGCGTGGCAAAGAGTTTGGGAAACACGTGAGAGAAACGTCGGAGAATAAATCAGTGCTGATGGTTTTCATTTGGTATGATTATTCCTGAATATTGTTTATTTGAAGCTGACTGCTGGTTTACGGCTGATGGATTCACATGGATGGGGTGGGTGTGGTGCAGCTGGCAGGAACAAACTCATGCACTAAAAACTAATCAAGAAAAACCCATCAGAATGAAATGAGTCATGTAATAATAATAATAATAATTCATTACATTTATATAGCGCTTTTCAAGACACTCAAAGCGCTTTACATACAAGGGGGGGGGGATCTCCTCAACCACCACCAGTGTGCAGCATCCACCTGGATGATGCGACGGCAGCCATAGTGCGCCAGAACGCCCACCACACACCAGCTTACTGGTGGAGAGGAGACAGAGTGATGAAGCCAACCAGTGTATGGGGATGATTAGGAGGCCATGATGGTCAGAGGCCAATGGGCAAATTTGGCCAGGATGCCGGGGTAACACCCCTACTCTTTTTCGAAGGACATCCTGCAAGTCAGGACCTCGGTTTAACGTCTCATCCGAAGGACGGTGCTTTTTACAGTATAGCGTCCCCATCACTATACTGGGGCATTAGGACCCACACAGACTGCAGGGTGAGCACCCCCTGCTGGCCTCAGTAACACCTCTTCCAGCAGCAACCTAGTTTTTCCCAGGAGGTCTCCCATCCAGGTACTGACCAGGCTCAACCCTGCTTAGCTTCAGTGGGCAACCGGTCTTGGGCTACAGGGTGATATATGTAAGGAAGTTATCTGTGATCTGGTCTGACAGGCGTGCGTGTTGGCACAGGTCATTGACGCGCAGGCGTTACTTTATGGAGTCTCAGATCAATGACCCGCATGAACCCTCAAATGGATGTAAACCGCACACACGTGCCGACAAACTCTGTGTATATGACCATCTTCTTGCGGTTACTGAAATCACCGTCCAGTTAAAGAACCACATGCATTATCTGTCGTCGCTGTGCGTGAAATAGTAATTGTACTGTTGTTTGCAAAAGCCTCACAAACATTTGCAGACTGATGCAAACAAACATGTCAATCGTGAATCATGAGGTGGGATCAGATGTGACATCTTTCAATATGAATTTGTCTGGTTTTAATTTAAAATGAAGTTACGAATTTGTTCACTTTCTCTAAAACAAGATGGCATGTTCTGTGTACTTCTGTATGCTTTTTACAGTAATAGATTGATGTAGATACGTATGTGTGTGTGTGTGTGTGTGTGTGTGTGTGAATGTGTATAGAGAGTTATTTTTGATATGTTGTTCTATTTTTTTTAACAGCTGAACTCCAATATAGAATTATACCAAGCTGAAATATTTTATATATATATATATATATATATATATATATGCTTATTATAATAATAAAATATAATAATAATATTAAATATATTTAAATATAAAAAACTAATAAATCATAAAAAAATATATATAAATACATAATAAATACATAAATAATCAAGATTTTATTTGTTGCTCTGATATTCTGCTTCCAATAGCAGACAAATCAGTCATGGCAATAAAACACAAATTTAAAAAAAATCACAATAATTTTGACTGATCTACAGTTTGACTGGGGTTATAAAAATGGTCATGAACAAATTAGTTTTGGTTAATATTTTTGTTCTGTTTCTTCATAATAAAAAGCAGGGCTTAATTTTTCTATTTCAAACAGTGCACACATCTTTCTAAATAAAATTGTAATGTTCCAATGCATAATTTCATTTAAAACATGTCTAGACTGGATTAAAACCAAACGATGACTATTAAACAATATGCATTTATATCTTCCGCCATCATATTGATTGGTTAATGGCTATAATGAAAAAAAAAACATATATTAAAAAAATGATTTAGTTATTTTGTTAAACCATTTGTTTTATTTAAATTCAAATGAGGCAAAAAAGTCTCCTACTAAAATATGAAGAAGAACTTTGAAGTTCTGTGAAGGCCACAGAAAATTGTATAAATGCAGGGGTCAAACACAGACTCCAGAGGCTCTTGTGACCGGCTTGCTCCAACCAGGCCTTCAGAAGGGCTACGAAACCAAACGGCTCGCCAAGCAGACGTCAAACCGCGCACACGCACACACACACACACACACACACACACACACACACACCCGTGGCCTTCCTGTTTGTCTGGCTGAAAGATCTGCCCGCGTTTACTCAGGCTGAGAAAGATGGGAGGAGAAGAAAAAGACGAGCGCAAGCAACCGAAGACACAGAAAGGCTGGATGGAAGGAAAGGCTGCTCACTCCAAGTTGGGATTGATTTACTTCATTAACCAAGATTACAAGTTTAACTTACAAACCAGAGGTCAAAAATTCTCATTAACAAGAGGACCGTGGAGAACCGCGGGGCTTGGAGACCATTCTTATTACTGACTACACATTTCAATCTGTCTTTGATGTTCATGTCTGCTTTTCTCTCTTTCTACCATCCAATTTTTTGGCAGGGAGGTTGATTTTAATTGTAGCTATAGAACAAGAGCAGAGTTTGCCTGTAAGCCTGCCTGCACATCTGTAGTGAGAGCATTTTTAGTGATACTGGGCGCAGTCCATGGCCCCGGGCGCATTTTAATGGTTCCACCCCCCCTTTCATTCCCGGCTCGGATTGTTTTCCACGTGATTCCTGTTAATTTAGCTGGAGGAAAGGGCATCAGTTTTCCTTGTGCTTTTCCCCTCTCTTTCTCCCTCTCTCTCTCTCTCTCTCTCTCTCTCGCTCGCAGTCTTTCCCTGCTTCTGCCTTTTTCTACCAACCCTAAAAGAAAAAGGTGACATATTTAAATAAAAAGGCAACTCGATCTTCCTGTTTTGGCCTGTTTTTTTGATCCTTTACTGCAATTTTCTACACAGGAAAAATTTGTGGTATTTGCTGTGGCGAGCATACACATATGGAGGGTTAGCGGTTTCAAAACACGAATTAGTCACAAATGACCCGTCCTGGCAACCACCCAAACACCTAGTAATGCCCTAACGACCAAACAGGATACCCTGGAAACACCCTGGCAACCACCCAAACACATAACAATGTACCACAACCACGTAAAATACCCTAGAAACACCCTGGAAACCACCTAAACACCCACCAACGCCCTAGCAACCACCCAAAATGCCCTAAAAACACCATGGCAACCACCTAAACACCCAGCAGTTCCCTAGCAACCACCCAAAATGCCCTAGAAACACCCTGGAAACCACCTAAGCACCCAGCAATACCCTATAAACCACCCAGAATGCCCTAGAAACGCTCTGTCCACAACCCAAACACATAATGTTCTACGACCACCAACAACACCCTAGAAACACCATAGCAACCACACAGACTCCTAGCAGCGCCCTAGAGACCACCCAGAATGCCTTAGAAACACCCTGGCAACTACCCAAATGCCCCAGCAATCACCTAGAATTCACAAAAAATGCCGAGCATTATGGCACTGATTTTTGCTCAGTAAAGGGCACTTACATTTTTAATTAGAAAATACAAAAATCTAGTTGCAATTTTGGTTTTGCTCTACACTACAGGGTGATATTCAGAAATATTTAGATTTTACTTCAGTTTTATTAAAAATTATTTATATATGATTCTTAATGGTTTTATTTTTAACAAAAACAACTGGTAGCATGAAAGTAAATAGGTTTCATAAAACATGCTAAATGAATAAATATAAATATATTCATATAGTCATGAAGTATTTTGCTGTAATCTGCTACAACATCACACACGGATCCATAGTGGGATTACGAGGCAGGTCAAAGTGAAACACATGTTGAACTGTTACGTATCGTCAAGGAAATGACATCAGCTGTCATATTGTCAGTGGCTCATTTCCTGCACCTGTGAATTTAACCACACTTACTCACTCACTCAAGCTCATTTACACGTCCTTTTTCTCTTTCTCGCTCCGTCTTTCTCGCTGTGCGTCCCACACAGCACACCTTTGTGCTGAACTTCAAAAGCTCGAGTGTGCGCTGAGAGCGAAAGGAAAGAGTTCGTTACTGTGGCTCCTGCCTGCGCAATGACCCCAAGCGAGGGCCAGTTAGGGGCCCCTGTCTCCCTCTCTCTAATCTATCCCTCGGAGCGCTGTAAGGCCTCTTTGTTTGTGCTCTCCAGCTCAGGATGGAGACAGACTTTACGCTCAACATGGGCTATCAGGTTCAGCCCCACGGCGATCTGCTGCCTGGCCAGACGAGAGGAGAGGAGGGGAGGGGTGAAGAAACACCCACAGCCGGCCCGCCACCAGCGCTACCTGATTTCAGTCACACACACGTTTCAGGGTAACCCATAGGACGGAAACATCATAAATGAGATCTCTGTGAAGGAGCAGTTCACTTGAAAATGAAGAAATCCTCATGTCGATCCAAAACAGAATGACCCCAGTAATCTCTCACGTGTCGCATAGTTTCACAAGAGATCTCAACAATGTGCTCAGATTAGCCAAGACACCAAAGTCTGCAATCAACAGTCAAAAATGAACTCTCCCATATCACATGCACAGCACATAATAAGATGTATTTCTGAGTAAGATCAAATTGACACAATCTAATTTACTCCTAAAATGTATTGAGAAATTTCTCATTAGATTTTGATGATAGATTAAGTCAACAAACATATTCTCTTAATTTCTCATCAGGTTCTCCCAAGATTAAATCTACTCTATAATCTTACTATATGATAACTATTAACTCATTTGTGTATGTTTTTAGTCATTTTAGGACAAACAACAGACAAACTTATATAAAACATAACTGAAATCTTCTGAGTTCAGCAGGAGAAATGTCTGAGCAATAGCAATGTCTCAAGGAGAACATTGACTAACCCACATGTTTCAAACCAGTTGTTTTAGTAATATCAAAATACTATTATAGACTTTTATTAATATTTTAAGTGAGTTTTTAATTTTTATTTTTATCTGTTTATATATAATTTCATTTTAATTACATTTTAAATCATTTAATTATATTACTTTGAGTAATTTTATTGTATTTTATTAATATTTAAATTTAAATACATTTTAATTAATTTTTTTTTTCTTTTTTTTCTTTTTTTCTGTATATATTTAATTTTAAATACATTTTAATAAATTTTATTACTAATTATATTGTGTTTTGCCAGTGTTATTAATTGTAATAGCTAATTAATTTTTGTTTTGTTATTTATTTTAGTACATTAAGTTAAACTAAATGAGAAATGTTTCATTGGCAACTATCTGAAATAAAATAAATTTCTTTTTTTATTTCTCGTATATTTTATGTTATTTCAGTTCAAGTTAATTTTATAGTAAGGCAAAGGTTTCGGTCACATGTTGACCAATTTCAATTTTGAAAAAGGTCAACATGTGACCGAAACGTTTGCCTTGTTTTTATCCAGTAAATTGTTCTAAATGCTATCATCTCGCTTGTGATTCTTTTGATGTTTGAGAGTGTGCTGACCTTCTTCAAGCTCTTACTTTTCAAGTAAAGAAAAAATGTTAGTTTTTTTTATGGTTTCAGTTTTAGTTTTAGTTAACTATAATGATCCTGCTTTCAGCATATCTCTCATTACTCGCTCTCAGTCTGGTGGCCATTTCCGGACACTGAGAGGCTTTTGTTTGGGATTAACGCGGCAGAACAGAGTCCGGATACTCCGACAATCAGAGGACTGCGAGTGAAGCGGTGCAGCTCACCCTGAGCTCGCGCCCCACGGCACATTCGCACGCAGATGAAATCTCTGCCGAGCCCCAGAGTGAAACTCGGAGAAGGCCGGAATACAGCGGCGCTGCTGTAGCCCGCAGCCACTCCGTGACCCCCTTAGAAAAGTCACATTCACTTTGCTCTGGAGAAAGCAGAGAAAACGCCCCAGGGCGGCACGCAGCCCCAGCCGAAATGAAGAAATGAGAGGAGGTGAAAATAAAGTGAAAATAAGTTAAGATTCCTCCCTCCATCTATCCTGCCTTTCTCTTCTCTCGTGATCATGAGAGGTGGTCAGATGGGCGGCGTTACTTCAGAAAAACACCCTACAATTAAACACAGAAACAAAACAACCAAGACCTTTAGCTGAAAGTGCCATGGCACTGCTATCAGATGGAACTTAGATATACGCCCTAATACTGAAAAATTATTATATTCATAACACCCTTAAGCTATGACTATATTCACAATATACTGTTCAAAAGTTTGGGGTCAATAGCATTTTTTAAAGAAATTTAGCAAAGACACATTAAATTAATCAAAAGTGACAGTGAAGACATTTAAAACGTTACAACTGTTTCTGTTTCATAATATAAATTCTGTTCTTTTGAACTTTCTATTCATCAAAAATCCTGAAAAATAACATGTATCACTGTTTCCACAAAAATGTGAAGCAGCACAACAATTTTCAACATTGATAATAATTAGTAATGTTTCTTGAGCAGCAAATCAGCATATTAGAATGATTTCTGAAGATCATGTGACACTGAAGACTGGAGTAATGATGCTGAAAATCCAGCTTTGATCACAGGAATCAATAACAGTTAAACACACAGAGCCCTATCATACACCCGGCGCAATGCGGCGCCAGGCACGACGCAAGTGTTTCTTGCTAGATTCAGCCCGATGCATTTAGCATTTTCCCGTCCTGCGCCACGTTGTTTAAATAGCAAATGCATTTGCGCCCATTTGTGCGTCAATGGTCGAGGTGTGTTCAGGCGCATTGTTGGCGCGTTGCTATTTTGAGGCAGCTGAAATAGACCGCGCCATTGACCAACTAAAACCTGGTCTAAAGTCAGTGGCGCAGTATTTTATTTTTTTTGTTATTTAAAGAGCGTGTTAGTAATATGCGCCTATAGGTGGGTTCAAACCGCGCATACACTCTGCTTATTACACACACAGGGATGTGCAGCAGCACACAAACATGCCAAATATTAAAAATATTAAGTGCACCTGCGCCGTGCACTTTAGACTATGTGCTTAGATCCTTAAAATAGGGCCCAAGATCACGCAGAGACCAGTTCTTTTAAATTGCAATAATATTTCACTGTTTTTACTCTATTTTTGATCAAATAAATGCAGTCTTGGTAAGAAGAAGAGACTTTTTCATTAAAAAAAATCGTATTAGTTTAACCAATGATAAGCAATTAATTGAGAAAAGATTTAATTCGTCATTTTTAAGAATATTTTATTTAATGTCAACGTAAAACATTTTGACCGTCATGATTCACAAATGGTTTTTAATCTGATGGCCAATAATGTTAGTTCTGCCACAAATACAGATTCATCTTTCAGATAAAGGTGTATTTATACTATAATATACAAACCCCTGAACAAAAATCATATCATATGTTCATATATCATATATTCGTATCATATAAAAAAATCATCATATATTTAGATTATATTTTACAGTATTGTGAATTAACTTTATATATTAATTCAAAGCAAGTCTTTTTATCTGGTTATTTTACATAATGCTACTTCAAGTATGTTTAGAATTTTTTACTAGAATGCAAGACAAAAATACTGAATTTTTTTCCCCCAGTGTATTATCAATTAGCTGGACCAGTGATGATTTAGATTTTGCATTAATACAAAAATGAAGTCAGCACTTATGAAATCAGTTATTCTGGGTTTCATATTAATCATTATTTGACAGAGAAATGTTTTTAATTCAACATTAAACACGTCTTCTGTTCATCACTTGCAAAAGAGCCAAATTAAATTGATTTTAATGCTGTAAAACAACAAAACCCATAAAAGCAGGGTAAAAACTACTCATAAGCGCAGTATCTGTGTATGTACATACACATTTCATGCTTCTTGTTGATGTCGGAATGGTTACAATAAAGTGAAAGAAGTCAGGATGGTGCTCACAATGCAGAAGTAATGCATTTATTTAGTTAGCCTGCTTTCACTGAGGTTGTGTTCACTGAGCACACACACACACACACACACACACACATATATCAACAAGCAGGTTTTTAAAATGACCAGCTGACATTCACAAAGTGTTTTTTTCCGGTTTATGGCATTCAAACATTAGTCAGAATCCGTGAGGGAATATGAACAGGCCTTCTGACGGCAAGAGCTAAACATTCACCAGATGCAGCTAAACCCAATGACTTCATGTCGAGGAAATATAATAGTGGCGTTTCTTCATGTCTCCAGTGCGCGCGGCGTAATCCTGCGTAATGCAGAGCAGAGCTGGTAGCCATATGTGGAGCAGCACAGCGATCTAACGCGCTCACGGAGGACAGACGTGCAGTGCGTCCTGTGCAGTGCGTGGGAAACTGGACAAACACTGCAGGGAAAAATCCTCTGGTGTTTATTTCTGCTCTGGAAAAAAGACTAACACTCGCTCACAACTCAACAAATGATTGTCAAACCCTGCAGCGACACCCGAGAGAATGACGTAAAATAACAAACACTATCATAATCAGCATAATATCCATCAAGGCTGGTCAATACAGCTAAAAAACATAGTTATTTTTGAAGCTTTTTGATAATATTCAAAGTATTGTGCTGGAACATACAACAAAATTACAGATTTTTGCAGTGATTTTTTTATTTATTTATTTATTTTTTTTAGTGTATTATCAATTTGCTGCCCTAGTGATGATTTAGATGTGCCATATTACTAAAAAGAGGTCAGCATTCATGAAATAAATTATTTTGGGTTTATTAGTAATTATTTGATGACTTTGCAGAGATCTGCTCTTAATTCAACACTAAACAGCCTTTTTCTTCATCAGCTGCAAAAGAACCAAATGAAGTCAACTTTAACAGTGTTAAAGCTAATAAGAAAAGGTAATTTTCAGCTATTATATATATTTCATATATTATTATATATATTTCAGAACAAATACTGGAACACACTATGAAAATACTGATTTTGAAGTGATTTTTAAAATCAGTAGTTACTCTGAAATAACTCAAAATTGAGATTTTTTTTTTTGCTCAGTCAGCAATCACAATGTCAACCAAGCTAATTTGAGTCAAGTACATTCAGAATTGTTAACGTGAGAATTAAAATACTGTAAAAATCTAGTCATCGATGCATATTTTCAGCAGTGTTCATGGAAAATGAATCAAACGAGTTTTGAACTGATTCACTCAAATGAATCAAACTAACTGATTCTCTCACAAATCACAAAACAAAAAAAAAGATAGATGGCGAAACTAGTCTAATGACACAGTTTTTAGAACAACTAATGGCCAAATCAAAAGTGCATATGGCTCGGTGTAGAGATGTTCGCACCTCAGTGCCTGTCGTTGTTGCTCCTGGCGAGTCCACTTTGCGTTTTTTCCGAGGGCCGATGGCGGCGAGTGCCGTCAGGTTGGCGTCTCGTTGTCTCATTTGGGCGAGTTCCTGCTGCTGCATCTGAAAACAGAAAAAACAAAACATATTACACACCATGCGGCATGATAAACCGTGTCCAATCACGATGAACTTTGAAAGGTAACGACACAATGCCCATGCTCTGAAAATATCAGAGAAATGGAGGAGATCTGGAAAGGAAATGTGGACAATCCTGTCAAGAAGCTGGAGAACACTCACAGGAAGTGACATCAAAGTCTGTAAAGTGCAATTACATCAGCAAAGGGCCTGTCCATGCCGTAAAGACTGCTGGGTAGTAAAGAATCAGTGTGAGCTGCACAAAACGTCACACAGGGGGTGATCACGAGCACCGCTTTGAACCATAAAATGACACGTGACATCCGACTATCTCATCAACCTACAGACACAAAAGAAAGTCCATTAACGACCCCATGGCTACAACAAAATCAAGTCAATCAACTTGCCATCCATTTTATTAATACCCCAGGCAGCTATTTCTAGAAAAGAGAAATAAACACAATCTCCAAACCTAATTACCAAGCTTGCTTTTCTATAATCAAATACAAATCAACAATAAAACTGACAAAGATTGTGTCATAAATTGTCCTTCTTGAGCTGAAATCACACTACAGTAAAACTGTATTTTTAGTTTGGTTCAGCTAAAGTGCATTCTAGAGTCGTAGAGATCATGTGATGCTTAAGGTTTTAATTTAAAGGCGGGGCTTTCTGTCCTACAACTGTGATATTGAGCAACACGGATAATAATCAGAAATGTTTCTTGAGCAGCAAATCAGCATATTAGAATGATTTCTGAAGGATCACGTGACACTGAAGACTGGAGTAATGATGCTGAAAATTCAGCTTTGAACACAGATATAAATTACATTTGAACAGATATTCACATAGAAAACAGTTATTTTAAATTGTAATAATATTGCACTGTTTTTACAGTATTTTTGACCAAATAAATGCAGCCTTGGTGAGCAGATGAGACTTCTTTTAAAACATCTAACCAAATGGCAGTGTAATTCTACATCTATATAGAATTTGTCCGTACATAAGTATGAAATAAATGAAACATTTATGACAAAGGTCTGTTTATATGATAAGTAATCCCCTGAACAAATATATCATTCATTGAGTATATTTTTAGAGTGAAATTAGAGTGAATTAACTTTATCTATTATCTAGTCATCTTACAAAATACTGCTTCTCAAGTATGTTTAGAATTTTTTAAACACAATACAAAAATCCTTTTTTTTTGCATTTGCATTTTGTCAGTCAGCTGCCCCAGAGAATTAGACCATTATTCCATTCCAAAGCAAGCAACTGTCACAGCTGCAGCATGATGTCACAGGAAGTGACATCATCGTCTGCAAATCAACACATCCATCAGTGTCTTCTACCTCAAAATCCTTTAAAATGTAGTTAGTGTGTTTCGAGACATTTAGGTATGAATGTAAATTTGTGTGTGTGTGTGTGTGTCGGCTCACACGCTCTGATGTGATTTTTCACTTTGTGAAGTGTAAGAGGGCCCAGTGGTGCCTCAGGTAATGTCACGGTTTCCTGCGGGGCAGCCTCGCTCACAGACCCTTTCTGAGGACGTGTTGGAGCCTGAGGCCAGCACACACAGAGACATACACAGCCACATATGGCCTCATACACACACACACACACACACACGGTCGTCACAGTCTGTCTGCAGTGAGGGAGTGAACCGCCCTGTGCCCGCTGGTGTTAGAGAGAGACTGTGTGTGTGTTGCTAAACTGAATGAGGGCAATCAATGCAATCTTTCATGCAGTCAGTTCTGTGTGTGTGTGTGTAAGATCAGAGAGAACTGTGATGTTGCCCTCAAAATGGCGTGTTACAAAGATTGCTTTGGTTTTCAACAGCCAGTGCAAATTGTGTCTGTAGACAGTGAGTCTGAGGTGTCAGATGCCCATTAGGATGCTGTCCATCACAACAAAGAAAAGCACACTGTACACCACACACTGTCTGTGGTGGCTTTATGAAGACATGTTCATCTTCACCTGCAGCAACACCCTGAAAAACTACCTTTAGGCATCACTTCAGTGGAAGAATTTCTTCTGAAACCATAAAACAGACACTTGAGATTATCAAGTCTTCTTTTCAGAAGAAACATCTCAGTTTGCTCTCTATTCAGTCTTATTGTCGTCTAGAAGATGTGTTTGGAGGGAAAGATAAACCATAAATGTTAAACTCCATGAAACAGAAAATGAGATGTTCAGCAGAATGTTCATGTGACTCTTTTCTATACAGTGAAAGTGGAGGCTGATCGGAAACTGATGAGCTCCTTAAAAGTCAATAAGGTGCCATAATATATCATTTTCAAACAGAAAATTCCTCACACCAAACTATCATATCATTTAATAATAAAAAATATTATTACTAATAATGAATAATTATTAATAAATGTATTATTATTACTATTAATAATAATGATTATTATTATCATTATTATTATTATTATTAATTTATTTTATTAAATTGCAAAAAATAAACCAATTAAGAAATATAACTATACTAATAATACTATTGTACAATAAAATAACTGTTAAATTAATAATAACAATAGTTATTAATAACATTTAAATACTTTATTTTAAGTTACAAAAATTAAACCAATAAACAAGTTATAATAATAATAATAATAATAATAATAATGTTATTATTAATCATATTCAAATATTTTATTTTATTATGTAGTAAAAATTAAACCAATAAAGAAATGTTATAGTAATACTATTGTACTTTCAAATTAAATAATCAAGTTTTTAATAATAATAATAACAACAGTTATCTTTATAGTATCTTTATTAAACTCTAAAAATTAAACTATATAAATAACATTATTGTACTGTTAATAATTATAATATAAGAGAATAATATTTATTATTACTAAGTATTATTTTTATTTTCTTAAATTATGACAAACTAATTAGTAAATATTACTACATTTATAATACCACTGGACTATAAATTAAATAAATAATTTTAAATAATAATAAGAATAATATAAACACAGTAATAGTTATTATTATTTACATATTATTTTTATTTTATTAAATCACATAAAAAATACAAAAGAACAGACCAATAGAAATATCACTTTAGTAATAATACTATTGTACTGTAAAATAAAAATAGTGCATTTAATAATAATAATAATAATAATAATAATGTTATTAATCATATTCAAATATTTTATTTTTTATTAAGTAATAAAAATGAAAGCAATAAATAAATATTATTATAGTAATACTATTGTACTGTCAAATTAAATCAAGTTTTTAATAATAATAATAATAATAATAATAATAACAACAATAGTTATTTTTGTTATTATTAATAATATTTAAATATCTTTATTAAACTCTAAAAATTAAACCAATAAAGCAATATTTCTATAGTAATAACATTATTGTACTGTTAATAATAATAATAATAATAATAATACATTTTTACAAATGCATGCTTGGTATTGACTAAATGTCTAAGTCTATCTATGTTTTTTGTTCTCACCATCCACCAGTCACAAGTTTGGAACAATATTAGAATGTTCACTTTTGGCTGAAGTGTCTCTCTCTACATCCCCACAGTCCTCTGCAGGCCTGATATCAGCGTACATATCAGCACATCCAGCAGACGCAGACCGCTGACCCCTGAGATAATCCTATTCCACCAGCAGCCCACGATGCCCCACTCAAAGACCGGAGCGCCGCCATGTCTGCGCAGCAGTTGGCACCAGACTGCGCCCGCTCCACGCCTGCAGCGTCTGCCGGAGTCTCAGATTTATGGCGTTCTGATAAATGCGGGCCCCAGCGTGCCATCTGTGGTGCCAGCTCTCAGAGCGGCCGCCATTACAGAC
>JAFVLL020039283.1:0-20490 GCA_021397915.2 Tor tambroides | reverse complement strand
TTTTCTCTCATCAGTCCATGGCTGAATCACTGTTTTGAATGGGGTTTGTTATATTTCCTCTCCCCGCCTTCTCCTCCTGCATTAGTGTGAGCTGGCGCATGAGACAAAACAAGGTCTGTTTGGGTGGAAGGATCTGGACTGTGGGTGTGTTAAACTAGGGGAGAATTTCCCTTTCAGTCCTCTGCCCTGCCTCCTGATGCTCACGACTGTTATGTGATGGAAAGCTGCAGCAATAGTGTGTGTCTGTGGCTGAAAAATGTTCACTAAGTGCTTTTTTCCATATAAACATGTAGACGATGTATCACACCTTGCTTTTACCTTATTCTAGGGCTATCGATTAAATTTGAATGAACCATCATCAAACTTGGTGTATGAAACCTTCAGCTGCATATGCGTGTATATTTATTGTGTATATATACATACATATATATATATATATATATATATGTGTGTGTGTGTGTGTGTGTGTATTTGTGTGGGTGTATATATATATATATATATATTCAAATGCATATCTGTACATACACACACACACACACACACACACACACACACACATTGTTGGGGAGTGACTAGTTATGTAACAGCATTGCGTAATTTAATTACAAAATAAATGTAACTGTAATCTGTTACAGTTACTGAGAAAAAAATGTGTAATTAAATTACAGTTACTAATGAAAATGTAGATTACAAAGGGGGTTACATTTGAATATTTCTTGTATTAATATTTACTATTTCTTGTTACGATTTTAAAACTGTAATTAACCTCAGAACAATTGTGAAAGTAAAAAGAGGTGCTATGTCTGATTTTGTGGTGGCTGTGCTTCTAATTATTATAATCTTAATTCATGTGATGAAGGATTTTGAAAGTCTGACAGTAATCATTAGTGTTGAGTACTACTATACGGTTAACCCTGCCTGCATGCTTTAAATGTTTGAAAATGATTAACATGAAAACATTCATTAGAAATTTAGAAAAGTAATCAAACAGTAATCAGTTACATTACTTTAATAAAGTAATTGAAATAGTTACTTATTACATTTTAAATAGGGTAACTTGCAATCTGTAACCTGGTGGCCAAAATTGTTAGAACACGGCATATTTAAGAGGTTTTTGTTTAATTGGCCATTACAATACCCATAATCTTTTTGAAACTTTCACTTATAAAATTGCCAGAACCACCTGCGATGGAAGGAATTTGCTGGAACAGCCCCCTCAAAGTCCGGACCTCAACCCCATCAAACAAATTTGGGGTGAGTTATAAAATAAATTGGACAGATCTATTGTACATTCAAAGCAAAGCCTTTGGCTTGAGTTGCAGAAGTCATGGGATAACATTAGTGTTGAAGTTCTCAGGAAATATATTGACACTAGTTGAAAGAAGTTTTGGTCCCACTTTATATTAGGTGGCCTTAACTACTATGTACTTACATTTAAATTAATCATTTGGTACAATGCTCTTATTGTGTGCATACATCCTTTTACATTGTACTTATAATTTTAAAAATACCTACATCTGTAATTAATTTCTGTAATTACATTTATAATTACACTTTTATAATTACACTGTTGACCCATCCCTTACACCTTAACCCACCCTTAAACCTACCCAAACCACCAAACCTGTCCCTAACCTAACCCGTATCCCACCTCAGTAGCAGCAATAGTGTTTTGCAATAGAGTATGAACACAATAAGTACATTGTACTTATTTTTTGATGTAAGTACATAGTAGTTAAGGCCACCTAATATAAAGTGTGACTGAAGTTTCTTATGTTCACCAAGGCTGCATTTACTGTATTTATACTGTATTAAATATACTGTATTTACTGAAATAATATATGTGTGTGTATGTGTGTGTGTGTGTGTAATGGTTTCATAACATGATTAAACAAATTATTGTGTTAACTTATTACATTTAAATAAAATGATGTTGACTTTAACAGGTCTAAAAGTACAAAATACAGCACACAATAAATATAAAAAAATAATTTTAATTTTGCAATTCAAAAAAAAAAAAAAAAAGACAAGTCTGAAAAAATCTGCATGCATCAACCTGCATCGCAACAGAGTAAGAAAATGCTGCTTTAGCATATTCATACAAACTGACACTCATTTTCATGCAGAACTGGGCTGATCAAAGCTTTGCTATCACATATGTTGAACGAGAGTGCAGGAAACAGAACTTGACAGCTTCGTTGTTCAAACAAATGAAACGTTCTCCTTTGATCCAGCTGTACCAGAAACCAAAATCAATGAAGGACAAGTATGATCCAACCTCACTGATTACATAATGAATAATTCAGTGGTTACCCTACCCGAAATGCATGGTAGTGAAACACAGCAGTTAAGTGAAAAAAAGAACACGATGAATGTTAATGCATGACTTTCTGACATGCCTAATCAGAATGTGTTAAAGTACCACATAAACATCTAATTATGGCACTGCAAACATCCCAGCATCTGAAAAGTGCAAGAAGTTCAAAGTTTGTTTATCAGCAAGCTCAATTTCACACAACTGTGATGATAATGGTGTATCTATCAGTCTAAGGTTTGAGCACAGTATAATCATTTTTTCACTGCATTGTGAATGAAGGTGTTTAGGAGGAAATTATGAGACCAGTGTCATGGTGTTGTTGAACTGCTCTCTAGTAAATCCATCCATATGCATCACAGATCCAACACAGCCCCCCCAGCCCCCCCCCCCCCACATTTAAATAATGGTTTCTCAGGCAAAATAATGGTTATCTCAGGCGAATCATCACAGAAAGAAAGGCAGGTTATATTTATAGAGAAATTGTTTTGTGAGGAAACTATCAATTTCTGAAGCCATTTAAAGCAACTCATTTTAAATGCATCGCATCCTTCAAGTGAAGGACAAGTGGTTGCGACCCACTAAGTGCGTCACTACAAGTTTTTGACATCTGTATATTACAGCATCTTTGGAAAATGATTTTATTCTAGATTTGGTTTAAGTGCAGCTTTTAGAAGCATTTGAAATTGTGGTAAGCTCTTTGGAAATCTGACATATTTCTGACATTTGATCCTTTTAGAAATGTTAAACAAGCAATACCACACTGTGATAAGTACTGTTGTTCTGAATATTGCAGGAAATCACATGGTTGTGCGTGATATATATTTTATACAGCAGTGATAATTTCATATCGAGTAACTTAAATTTTAGACACAATATTGTATTTTCACTCCGCCAACTAACAAATTCCAAAAGTAGCCAAAACAGAATCCACTGGTGCGTCTCTTAACAGTGCTATGTTTCATTCCAGAATGAATTTAGGATGAATTGGTTATGTAAATGATTCAATGACTCATTTATGTAGATGGTAACTGTAGTTTCGTTCCTGAATGAATCTTTGTATTTGAACGAATCAGTTGAATGAATAAATCAAAGATACACTCATAAAGACAGTTGTTGCACACATTCAGAAAAACGGAGTACTAATAATACTGATACGGTTACACTGTTTGTTAGGCCGCATTTACAAGACTACATAGTTCAAGTGACCCAATTCTGATTTTTTCCTCCCATGTAGCAGAGATCAGATATGATCTACAAACATGGAAACTTGGAAAAAGCACACAGATTCAGAGCAGTTTCAGGCCTCATTCATATGTGGAAATAAATCTGTTATAAATTGGATATGCAAGTGAATAGATCAGATATTCCTGTCAATGTGAGTCGTATGCAATTGAAAAAGCAAAGGTGGTGAATGAGATCAGCTCAGGTGGACGCCAACTGTGATCACATGACTCTTTTCAATGGCGAAATCGTGGATGAATGCTCAATCCAGTGGAGTCGTGCTGAAATCCCATAGTTTTCAAAAGCTTTTCATCTGCCTCCATTGCAAATCATGCCATCTTTACTCCCTTTTCAGCTTAAGTTTTTCCAGGTCAGTACGTCTACCTTGGGCTGTTTTGCCAAGTGTATAGTGTAAATGCAGACATCAGATATGGGTCGTCAAAAAAACTGGATACAGTGAACAAACTGGATATTGGGCATCAAGACCTGCAGTGTAAATGCGGCCTTAGTGGCCATTTAGACGGAATGCTTTTTGCGGTGTGAAAATGTTTAAAGATGTGCATTTTTTTCTCCTAACATGGGTTATTGGAAAGCCTTTCAGGACAACACACACCATACAGCATTTTCTTGCACATTCATTCACTCCTAAACTTTACTTCTATACAAAAATTCTTTTGAAATTCTCTTTTGAATTTTTTAAATTCAGGCACATTTTAGTAAACACTGCTGTAACACTTTTGTACCTTTACGTGTACCATGAAGATAAATAAATATAAAATTGTTCACACCATAGTCAGTGCAAGTCTTTCATTACTCATAGGATCTGTTTTGACGGAGATCCACAAGTCTTCATTATTCTGGCTGCCGTTTTTCTTTTTCTTCTTTTCGGTTTTTGTATTTGTGACCGAGGTCTCCCCTTTACGGCAACAACACCGGCATCCGTCGGCATTACGACAGCAGCAACAATGACAGCACACCAGCAGAGATGTGAAGAGGACAACCAGCGGTAGAGTCAGAAGCACTACCAGGCACACCGTGTTGTAGACGCTCTGGTCGTGCTTGGATGAAGCGAGGTTCCATATATCATTGAAAAACTGCAGGATTTCCTCCTTCATGGTTCAGCGAGAGTTCGTTAAAATCCCTTTGGAGTTCCTATAGAGATTAAACCCAATGTGATCTGAGATGTAAAGCCACCGTAGATCCGATTAAACCACTAATTAGCATGGGATTTCTATCTAGAGATCAAGAAATTGTCCAATTGATCCAGATCCAACACTTGCTAAATGTTCTTATGTCATAGCAAGTCCCATCCTGAGGAAATATCACACAAGCCAATTGTAATAAATGGTGGATGGACAATTTCAAAATCCTCGATGCACACAGTTATTGCTTTAATCCCAAACTACACCGTTTATCTCATAAAACGCTTTGCCTTTGGGATCTAAGAACAAAGCATTGCTTATGAGATGTTTCTCTTTGACTTTTCACGATTCATATCTTGTGGATGTGAGAATTGGAGAGATAGTGGGTTGTGTTTATACTGGGTGGATTCCTCTCAGCATCGGTCCCTCTGGAGACTCCAACTCTATTTTAGTCTCTTCTGCCTTGACTCTCACAGATGTGATGGAATGAGGGCAGTTCTGGAGAGAGAGAGAAAGATGGAGAGCAAGAGAATAAAGAAATATCAAGAAAAAGAGAAAGAGAGAGAGCAGAAGTTAAGTCAGCTGTGGATCCTCAAGTGACTCCATGTCTCTCATGTATTCTGACTCTCATCAGTGTTGCAGGCCTGAGTCATGAGTGCACAACTACATGAGTCAAACCAGGTCTAAGAACGAATCTGTATATGCAGCTGAGTGGGTCATGAGATATATTTTATTGTAGTGCTTTTTAGTTATTTACTTATTTTACTTAGTATTAATATTTTTTTTGTCAAATATGAACTATGTAAATAAAAATTTAAATATAAAATTAAACATATTTAAATAAAACATCATTATTTGAATATTATAGATGGCAAAATCAGACTTTGGATAGTTAACTCTTTCAGCGATGCTATTATGTTCACTTGTTTTGTTTTATTGTTTCAATGTAATCCAGAAAAATGGACAAAAATATTATAAAAACAATGAAAGAATACATTATTTCAAAGGATGAGGAACCAATGAATATACTCAACTAGAAACTCTGTGACGTCAATTCATATACCACAATGATGGTGACAAAAAGATATGCTCAGCAAAACCACCATATGACAGATAACTGACAGTTAGAAGAAATACCACAGCAACATAATGCTATAAATGTAATAATGAAGAGATTAATGATTACATTTAAACTTAGTTTGAGTTGCTACTTGTCCCAAGATTTAGACCACAATGTAGGTCATTGTATGTCTCCATTAAACAATACTGCATGTTTTACCTAAAACATTAATTCACTTTCATGCCACATGATTTTTCATACAGAGATACACCACATCAACACAAATTCATAATGATTAGTAACTATAGCAAAAACAAGAAACATTTTGAAGCACTTGGAAAATTCTCACATCCCCAATCAGGATTTTTTTTTCAACTTCATTTTAAAATAAAGAATATATATATTTTTAAACTAGCAATTTTGAGTATTAGTATATACATTTACTCTTTGACATAAAAATTCAATTTATGTTGATACGCCACCCCCCCCACCCCCCCACACACCCACCCTGTTACTGATACTTGCCATTTAAAATCTTAACCATATGCCCTAAATTACGTGGCTTCTTAGAAGTGACATCATTTCTTTGAAAGGAAATATCAAAGTATTAGGCAAACATTTTTTCATTACTCAAACATTTTTCTTTTTATAATTTTTCAGAAGACTTACTGTATAGCCTAAAAAATAAAATGTCCACCCTGTTGTGTCAGTATATACAGGATAAATTAATAGATTGTATACCTCTATTAAAATTATTTCTAAATCATCTCCTAGAATGTTGTTTTTTTCATAGCTAGTAATGGGCTTCATTAGCTTAAACGTCCACCCTGTTACACATTGCAATGAAAAAATGTCATGTAACAGGGTGGGCAAATTTCCTAGACCAAATGTGAAATAATTGGTCATGATTATTTTGTTCTACTAGGCTGAGCTTGACCAGTGTTTTTCTGAAAGACAGACCTTTTCTCCCTCAGGCTAAAAAATAATAAAATTTTTACATTTTTTTCCCCTCAACAATCCTGCTCAAAATCCACCAAACTGTAGGAATGATCCTGGTGTGGATTCATGAAGTTTGCTTACTCACTGATGCCTTTTTTTTTTTTTTTTTTTTTACCCTGAATTGATTTGTTTATCTTTTGTTACATAGTCATATACATACATAATGAGCATATAATGCACATTTTCAGATTCAAATTCAACAAATTTACTTTAACTATAGAAATCACAGTACATAATGTTGTTTTGTACTACAAGTTTTCTAAAATGTTATATTTAAATATTCCAGTGAGTCATTATAAAATTACATATGCACAAATTTGCATACATTTCTAGAACAGAAATAGTAAAATTTAATGAAGGCAGGTTCAAAGTTCCTATTTCATTTTTTCGAGATATATAAAGTTTTCACAAAGGAGCTTTTAAATATCTCTTTTTATTTCTCTATAAATCAGAAAATACGATCAACAACCAGAAAAGAGGTATGTGATGATATGTGAGCAAATGATATGTGAACAAACCTTTCTGTAAAAACTTTCAGAATATATACAGGAATAAAATTATAAAGTTTGGTGTATGCAAGCACCCCTAAAGTGGAGATTTCTAGCAAAAAACAACAACAACAACTAATTTCGAGAAAACTGTATTGTATTGTATGCGGATTGAAATCTACAGATAAAGTGTGATAAAATAAAGATTTCAATATATATTTTGGATGTTTTCTTTGCACTAGTCTGATAAGAGTTTATAGAAGTTATGGGATTGCATATTTTCATATTTCCCCTATTACTAAACAAAAAAATCCTCTGTTTCCCAAATGTTGTATTGCACAAACTTTCTGAAGCCTCAGCATCTTGTTTTGGCTGTGCATGGTTCATGCGGCAATGTGTTCGCCCTACTTCCTGCAGACAGTTTCACAACAGGAAATCTGTTAGTGCAGCATAATTTTTAGATGTGATAAACACCTATGCAAGAAAAGGCAACTCTCTTCTCAAATACAGACAATTTGAAGACTCTCCAAGAAGCTTAGCACTAAAAGGCATCATATCATGTTTCCCGTTTTGAAGTTTCAGCCGTAGACTTGTTTAAGACTTCAAGAGCATTCAGCTCTACGTTCTTATACTCTCATCCTTCACTTCCTCAGCACGACCCTTCTGAAGAAGAACAATCACTTTAAGTAATTCTCAGATCGGCAGAGGAATGTTAAACAGGAAGACTCTCACAGCTTCACACAAAGCTAGGATGGAGCTCTGAATTTCACTGACAACATCAGTTACACGCAAAGACATGCTGTTGTGCAAGTCAAATTCCTCCAAAATTTGTGAAGAGATTATTCGATTAAACCAGGTAGACAAGTCATTTTTTCCGAGGCTCACAAGCAATTTAACACACTTAGAAAAGACAAATACAGGGCCGTGATTAACCTCACACAAGAGAGGACACTGTCTAAATACAGCACAGGCCCTTAGGGTCCAAAACGTGTCTGAGAAAGAGGGCGAACAGAAAGCGCTGCGCAATTGCTTAGTTTCATCAGTTGAAAGCTCTATATCAAACAAAAGCTAAAGAGTCTGTCTTATATTCAAACTCTTGCTTGCTTCTAGACCTGTTATGGAAATATTTACAAAACCAGAGGATCTGTGTAAACCTCCACCTGCCCTTACGATGCCCAGTTTATATTCATGAATGATTTGTATCTCCTGCCTTCCTACTTTGGTGATGTCAAACAGCAATATTTTTCAGACTTGAAAGCAAAGTGCACAATCCCAGGCCTCGATATAAACAAAATGGTTTTACCACATCTTTTCCAAGACTAATCTGGAAAAAGGTCAACAGATATTTAAGGAATATCAGCCAGACAGCAGTTAAGCAAGTCATATCGCAGAATGCACATGTGGTATATAACAAAATTAGAAAAACATATTTCTCAGCATGTCCACAAGCTTCTCTATTACACAGAATGTCAGTTACGACGCAGGAGGAGCTCAGAAGTTAAAGGGGCATATGGCCTGAATTGAGTTAGCTGTTCTCAGCTATGCCACATGTGACAAACAGATGCTCATCAGGCCAGCAATCCATCATTTCTCAGCCCATAAGCATTAAACCTTACCGGCTCTGATCAGGGGTCAGTCCAGAAGTCTCTGCGGGCATCACATAACCTTCGTTTCAGCAACACAATCTGCTGCTCTGAATGGACGGCACGTATGGCACATATCCACTGCTGTACCTGAAGCCTGTGTATGAGAGGAGGAGTCGAGTCACTGTTTCTCAGTCTTCCTGGGCCGTACAGTATAAGAAAGAGCCCTCTGTCTGCTCGCAACTCTTTTGCCTGACACACTGCATTCTTGTGGTTACTTTATAAACTCAACTTCCCTGTGATGTCACAGAACGAAGGGAGGGGAAAATGTGTCACTGTGTTTACATAGTGCCCACAAACAGTGTTTAGCATGTAATGAAATCATTTTGAAAGTTCACTGAGGAACTAGAGTTAAGCTGAATGAGAGAGTGGTCTCAAATCCTTTCTTGTATTTTAAGAAATGTTTGTGCTTTTAGACTGAGGTGCAGTAAAACTGAAAATGTTCTTTCACATTGAATGAAGGCAAAAGTAATAGTGCATTCTTGTAGCATATTTGATTTATATGGCTTGCAACATTTAGAAAATGAACAGTGAACAGGGTTTAGTTACACTTATGAATATGCCACTGTGCCAAAACAAGGGATTGGATATAAAGAAATTTGAAAAACAGAATTATCCTTGACTTAACAAAATGGGTCAGTTTAGCCCCATTTCCCTTTATTATTTTCTAACTCATAACATTCCCTACTATTTTTTTAAAAAAAATAGTGAATATTGTAGTTAATATTACACTACCATTCAAAAGTTTTTGGTAAGCACTATATATATATATTTTTTTTTAAATATATGATTCTCACCAAGGCTGTATTCATTTGATCAAAAACATAGTAAAACAATAATATTGTGAAGTATTATTACAATATCTGTCTCAGAATATATTATTATATTGTGTCTCATATTATTATTATAATAACTGTATAACAAAGCTGAATTTTTAGCTGCCATTAATCCAGTCTTCAGTGTCACATGATCCTTCAAAAATCATTCTAATATGGTATTATGGTATGGGAAAATGTATTATTATTGTATTAATATTCCTGCTGAAAGCGTGATACATTTTTTTTTCCAGAATTTTTTTGGCAAATGAAATTGAAGTTAATATCTACAATTTTTATTTTTATAGCTTATATATATATATATATATATATATATATATATATATATACAGGTCCTTCTCAAAAAATTAGCATATTGTGATAAAGTTCATTATTTTCTGTAATGTACTGATAAACATTAGACTTTCATATATTTTAGATTCATTACACACAACTGAAGTAGTTCAAGCCTTTTATTGTTTTAATATTGATGATTTTGGCCTTACAGCTCATGAAAACCAAAATTCCTATCTCAAAAAATTAGCATATCATGAAAAGGTTCTCTAAGCAGGCTATTAACCTAATCATCTGAATCAACTAATTAACTCTAAACACCTGCAAAGATTCCTGAAGGCTTTTAAAAACTCCCAGCCTGGTTCATTACTCAAAACCGCAATCATAGGTAAGACTGCCGACCTGACTGCTGTCCAGAAGGCCATCATTGTGACACCCTCAAGCAAGAGGGTAAGACACAGAAAGAAATTTCTGAGCAGATAGGCTGTTCCCAGTGTGCTGTATCAAGGCACTTCAGTGGGAAGTGCAATGGGAAGGAAAAGTGTGGCAGCAGCTACAACGAAGAAGTGACCGGACCCTGAGGGAAGATTGTGGAGAAGGACCCGATTCAGACCTTGGGGGACCTGTGGAAGCAGTGGACTGAGTCTGGAGTAGAAACATCCAGAGCCACCGTGTACAGGCGTGTGCAGGAAATGGGCTACAGGTGCCGCATTCCCCAGGTCAAACCACTTTTGAACCAGAAACAGCGGCAGAAGTGCCTGACCTGGGCTACAGAAGCAGCACTGGACTGTTGCTCAGTGGTCCAAAGTACTTTTTTTAGGATGAAAGCAAATTTTGCATGTCATTCAGAAATCAAGGTGCCAGAGTCTGGAGGAAGACTGGGGAGAGGAAATGCCAATCTTACCAAAGTCCAGTGTCAAGTACCCACAGTCAGTGATGGTCTGGGGTGCCATGTCATTTGCTGGGGTTGGTCCACTGTGTTTTTTCAAGGGCAGGGTCAATGCGGCTAGCTATCAGGAGATTTTGGAGCACTTCATGCTTCACATCTGCTGAAAAGCTTTATGGAGATGAATTTCACTTTCAGCCACGACCTAGCACCTGCTCACCGTGCCCAAAACCACTGGTAAATGGTTTACTGACCATGGTATTACTGTGCTCAATTGGCCTGCCAACTCTCCTGACCTGAACCCCATAGAGAATCTGTGGGATATTGTGAAGAGAAAGTTGAGAGACGCAAGACCCAACACTCTGGATGAGCTTAAGGCCATGCTCCGAGCATCCTGGGCCTCCATAACACCTCAGCAGTGCCACAGGCTGATTTGCCTCCATGCCACGCCGCATTGAAGCAGTCATTTCTGCAAAAGTTGACCAAGTATTGAGTGCATAACTGAACATAATTGTTGAAGGTTGACTTTTTTTTGTATTAAAAACACTTTTCTTTTATTGGTGGATGAAATATACTTAATTTTTTGAATGAGAATTTTGGGTTTTCATGAGCTGTATGCCAAAATCATCAATATTAAAACAATAAAAGGCTTGAACTACTTCAGTTGTGTGTAATGAATCTAAAATATATGAAAGTCTAATGTTTATCAGTACATTACAGAAAATAATGAACTTTATCACAATATGCTAATTTTTTGAGAAGGACCTGTGTATATATACATACATACATACACACACACACAGACACATACATATCTATATATCTCTATCTATCTGTCTATATATATAACCCCACACACACACGCTGTATATTACACGGAGTGAAGCAACACAAACGCCGGTTTCACACTGCACGCGTAAGCAGAGCGTAAGCAACAAGAAGGGGTGCGTATGCAGAGCAGGAGCAGCGCGTGCCCATTGTGCTTTCATACTGGCAGCGTTTGTCGCGCGCAGCTGAACCGCGGCTTGTACTGCCATACAGACGAGTATCGTCATTTCTGTCGTATTTTCCAGCGTTCTCCTCCGAGCACTGTGTGCCATGTGCTTTGATGTATGGTATGGCCAGCATACTCTGTGATGCGACCGTGCCCCCTCTCCTCTGTTCCACACACGCAAATAATATATATAATATATAGCCTAGGTAGCCTAGTTTACACGATAAACTTGAGCCAAGCTTTCAATATGTGTATACGAAAAAATTGCCGTGTCAGGAAAAGTGTTACCCTGTCAGGAAAATTATGTCTGACCCTTCTCACATTTTGTGAGGAATATATATTTTTGCCATCTAACAAAAGGCTTAGAGTAATATTTTGTGTATCAGTCTGTAAAATTAATAAATCAGTATTGGGGGTTCAAATAGGCCTCTGGAAAATAGAAAGGACTCACTATTCTAATGCACTGTAGCAGTGTGCATTAGACAGCCGTTTATATACTGTTTTTTGTATTAAGGTGCGTCTATTGTATTGTTTGTTTAGTATTATCGACAGTGGCTGCTGGTGGCAAATTTTCTAGGTGGGGCACCACATCCAAAAATTTTAGCATACATCCCAATATGATTTATCCCAGTATAACAAAAAGAAAAGGATTAAGACATGAAATATTTTAAAATAAAAAAAACTGTTTTACCAAATTAAAGATTGAGGATTCTCATAAAACTATTTTCTGCAAGATTTTTTCAAGAAAAAATGAAAACATTTTGTTTTTAATTAATAATAATTCAAAATTGATGTATACAGTGCAACAGCAAAATCTGTGAGAAAAATGTCACATTTAGACCATTTTCTATCAATATATAAATAACTACAAGTCAAGCTGCAGTACCAAGCAGGACCACACAGAGACGCCAACAGACCATTATCCCAGTTGCCTTAAAGTTATCTAAATATACACGGATCTGTATTCAGAATTATCAAACAGAGCAAAACACAAAATAAAATAAATAAATAAATAAAAATATTATGAATTTGTTGAGTGTGGTGATCTGAAGGCAGCTCAACATGACTGACCAGCGAACAGTTCCTCTGTCAGAGTGAATGTTGATGCCAATACACCACTGTACATAGCAAACTTCTATAAAAACACGCTTCTGCAGCGAGTGTCCATCATAAAACACTTGCCAGACATGCGATCATACTGAAATGTGTTCATAAAGCTATCAGAGAGCGCACACACATGGTTTGTTTATTTATACACTAATAATAACGGACTCGCGCGCATCTAATAATGTAAGCTGTGATTCATGTATGTCACTGACTGTAATTGTCTTTACCTCCATTACAATCGTCATCCATCAAAACTTCACTTGTAAGATACTGGTTTGCTTTATTCAACCCATACAGACTAGTCCTGACTTCATATTTCTTCTTATTAGCGGTATGCTTGTTCCAACCAATCGCTGCACAAGTTAAGGTTATGCATGATGAGGAAAGCACGTTAGTGCGAGCCCTCCCGGAACCCACAGAGATTGCATTGCAGTGCCTGAAGTTTGAAAAAAAAAATCTTTGAATGGAAGTCTATGGGAACACTCGGGGCGATTCTCAGTCTGACAGAAATCGCCCAAAAAGGGGCGGTACTGCACAGAACGTGACTCAACGCTGATTGGACTATATTTCCAGAGGCAGAATAAACAGTATAGAAGAGTGAAAGCTAGCGTAACACTGTGATTGAATGTGAAAGAAAAAAATCCCTCCCTTTTCGGCGCTTTGGTGAGTCAGGGGTGGCAGTATAGGAATATGCTTCAATACAGGCTGGAATATCATTGGGTCTTTGCTTTAACCTTATGAACACTGGTAGCATCCGGTGTAACCCCATACAACAAGTCAGTCTTCATACTACCTGGTCAGGACCAGCCTCGACCCCCTTTCCCTGGTAAAACAAAAAACACGCATGCTTTATTCACACAAACACAAGCGAAGGTACAGAATCAGGTTCATGCAGGACCTTTACAATAAAAGCGCAGGAGATGGTGAAAATCCAGTTATCCGAGTCATCACAACATGAGGATGTTTTCAAAGAAATATGGAGACATCAGTGCCAATGAGCGGCACGAGTAGCTGACATTAACATGAGTGCTGAAGCATGAGCATGTCCAGTTGCAGGACTGATTTTGCTGGGGTGCACCTGTTACTTTCACTATTAAATCGTTACTTTTGTAACAGATAGGCTTTGGGATGTATTACAGTGAAGTCTGGGAGGCCACGAATATTTACAAAATAGCGATTTTGCCAGTGAAGTTTCCTAATGAGCCAATCTTTAGACTAGTTTTATGATTATGATGAGAGTGTTAACAGGTGTTTTAAAAGCCCCTTTGTTTTAAACTTTACTAGCAACAAAAAAAAAAAAAAAAAAAAAAAAAAAAAAAAAAAAAAAAGGTCATAACTTTATTTCTGTGATTCATTTTAACTATTTAAAATCAGCAGATTTAAAAGCATAATACCTCAAAAGCAACATGGTTTATACAAAAAAATATTTGGAGACCTAAAAAAATCTTGGAGTAAGTTTTACAAGAAAACAATATTTTAGTCTTTCTACTTAATTTGCACATTTAACTCGATGTCTACTTGTTACTTGCTGTTTTTTGTGTTTTTTTTATTATTATTATTTTTATTTTTTTTATTTTTTTTTTTTTAGTAATTTACTAGCAATTTATGAGAGTAAATTGTTTCAACAAATCCTTCCCAATTTTTGTGTTTATATATAATTTTACTGGTTTCATATATTATTTTACTAAGTTCACATGATTGTTTAATATTCATCATTTTGTCCAAGTATATGTAATAAAAAACAGTAGGTTGTTTTTTTTAACTAGATTTTTACTGTTTTTACTCAATTTTGCATTTGGAGAATCTAATCTGCTAAAATGGTTGTTTTGATTAGGGAAAAGCACATCAATGTATATAAACACTGAAATTGTACTTAAGGCAGTTTTTATATTAACTTTTTAACAATATAATTGTTTTTACTCTATTTTGTTGTAAAACATTTAAACAGTGGCTAGATAAGATGTCGGTTCATCAAAATGAAGGTTAACAAATTACAAATCTTCAATTTCAACGCCGTGTAAAACAGCTGACATGTTTTGGGCAAGAAATAGACACTGATACAGTCAAAACAGAGAGGCGCTTATTAAACGTCACCATTTTGGTCAATGATTTCGGCTCTCTAAAACTGTTTTAGTCAATACTGAAAACTAATTTCGGTGCATCACCAGCAAATACTCAAACATAAAACCTAAAAAATACAGATATTTAGGCTATATCATCTCTCAGACCCAAGTACAGCTTGTGCTACAGTTGAGTATTTCTCGATGAAGACGCTTTTGCATATGCAGAAGTCAAAAATAAATCACGCAAGTGCCGTGAATTTAATTTCCAGGAATGAAAGAGCAGAAAGTGCAAACCTTTGGTCCGTTTCGTCCACAAGGTGCCTTGCATATGTAAGCAATACGAAAAGGAGGGGAAGGAAAAAACAAACGCCAAAACATGTATTTTGATCACTATGTCCTTTGTCAAATTTGACTTGAAATGAGTGCACATCTAGCCTAGAGCGCTTCAAAACCTCCTGCCAACACTCCAGGAGTGCTCCACCCACACATCACGTACCACTCGACATCTCTGCTGGACGCCTCCTCTGGACCCCCGGCCGCCTCGGCTGGACCCCGGCCCCATGCGCTGAGAGAAACCGGCCCGTCCTCTGCTGCCGGTGGAGCCGCGGCCCCTGGAGAGTGTGGGGCCCCGGGCTCCTCTGCTGCCTCTTCCTCTGACGTGAGCTTGAAAGTCGTCGTAGCCGTAGTAGGGGTCGTCGTAACCGCCTCTGTAGTTGTGATAGTCATAGCCGTAGTAATCGTAATAATCTTCATAGCTGTAATAGTCGTGGGGATACGAATAACCTCCTCTAGCGCCTCGTCCTCTTGCTCTCGTCGGGGGGTGCATATGCGGCGGCCCGTAGTAATAATACTCATCATACCTGCAACACATGCACATGTTTACAATCCATATGCAACCATTCAAGAGTCTGAGTGTATCAGCACTGGTTGGTCACACCTCAAATTTGAAAGACTCAAAAAAAAAAAAAAAAAATGGGCATGTAAAACTGTGTAAAAATGGGCGTGAAGAGTGGAGAAAACAGCCAATAAAAGACCTACAACACTTACTATACCGGAGTTAAGAAAAACTAGACGTTGACCGATTAATCGGCACCAAATGTCGATTGCTGAATAGGGTTGGGTATCGTTTGAATTTTATTGATTCCGCTTATAAACTCCAATTCTTATCGATTCCAATTCTTATCAATTCCTAATTCCGATTCCAATAAGACTAACAAATCCTTTAAAAAAAAAATTTAAGTCTAGCATTTAGATGTCAAACATATTTAATGTCTTTTGACTATAGTTTTACCAAAAAATACCACAGAAAAACATTAAATTGTTAGACAAGTAAACAGTAGGTAACAAAATAGGAAAACAATCAATTAGCAATAGCATTAGTAAATAAAACTGAACAAATTTCAGGTACAGAAAGTGAAATCAAAAGTTTAAAAACACTGCATAGTAGTTTTGTTTGTTTGTTTGTTTTTTCATAAAATATAAATTAATCCTCATTAAATTTCCGAAAGATATTCAGTCAAGAACAGTTAATGAGTTTATTTTGTTCTTTAATTATTAAAGACAGTCAGCACGTTTATTAGGTGGCTGTCTCTTTAACACCGAACGCAAGCGGATCTAAAAATACTGTTACACATGCCTTTTCTTTTTCATCTGTTTACGTTCACTTAAGACAAAAAACCTCTGTGTTTATGATGATATAGTGACGTATTTTGTGCACACTGGTCCATAAATGTGAAAGATGTCAGTTCCGGCCCGAGAACGACCTTTTCTGCATTGGAAATGCACAGAACGGTTGGAGAACGGACACAGAACCCGCATCAGAACCGCTGTTCTCTGCGCTCGCGCTTCAGATGTGTGCTCTGCACGCAAACAGTGCTCAAGTTCTTTCCCTTCCTGCTCTTAAATAGCTTAAAATCTCATTAAAATGCAAACGCGGGAATCGTTAAGCGGAATCGAAATGCACGTGTCTTATCAAATACCCGGTTATTGGAAATTTGGAACCGGTTCTCGATACCCATCCCTATTACTGGAACCATCAGCAAAAATCCATGCTGATAGTTTTCAGGGTTGCGTTCATTGCTTGAGCTGCTGAGAAGGGTCATTATACAGAGTGAGAGCGGCCTCCAGAGGTGGAAATCACTGACACCTCATGCTGTGTGTTTTGACACAGACTACCATTCACATAGTCTTCCATTAAATTACATTGGGACAAATACAAATCATTATTCATGCACATAATGATTCCACCCTGGGCTGTAAAACTGTGTATTGTGCATTTTTCAAGAAAACCTTTGTCTTTCTGTGGCTCTAATAAAGTCTGTATGCTTCATAGAGAGAGCTATAATATAGATTGCATTTTCTATTTCCGTTTGCTCTGTTTACTTAAACACCTAACTTCAAACTCATCTATGCTGCTTTGTTCATTCAACTTTTTCCCGTTTGGTGATTAAATAAACCATTTTAGACCACCGCTTGAATTGAACGCGACGAGTCCAGTGTGTGTGATAACCTGCGAGTTGGTCTTAGACACAGCGCTGCGCTTTTGCACAGTGTGGGACTGCCATATTTTGTTATTTTGATTAGATAATCATCAAGTGTTCTAAAATAGAAGAAAATGAAGTGTGAGAGTATACATAAAATATCCATATGAATGTAAGTTCAATGCTATGGCCTTTGTGCAGATATTAAATACTATTAATATTTTTATTCATTTACAAAGTATGGTTACGTTTTTTTTTTTTGTTTGTTTTTTTAAAGAGTAAAGCACAATTTTAGTTTTCGTTCAGTATGCATTTTAAAAACTATCGGTTGATTAATCAGTATTGGCCAGTGTGGTCCAACCTAGCTATCAGTATCGGTAAAATCCACTATCGGTCGACCTCTAAGAAAAACAGCTGGGGTCACTTTGCTATATCTGATCCATCAGGCTTTTATGGCTCATATACTCTGATATAGTGAGAATATGGAGGAAAAACAGCTTCATTTTATTCAGAGACTCGAACAGAGCAAAAAGATGCAATTTGCTGCAGATTCTGATATTTATATGATGAAATTCTGATGCTTGTAATGTAAATCAATGAGATCTTTATAACAGTGACACTTACATAAGATGGAAATGTAAGTAGCAGTGCATTAGTTCCTATGGATTAGTTCCTAGGCTCTGTATTTTGATCGAAGGAAGTTAGACTTGTGGCAAAGCTGATAAATCATCTTACATTTGAGTTTTAGCAGCTTGTCTCTGGGCCTTTCGCTCTTTCCTCTTCTGATCAGGCGGCTTTGCAAAGACGATTTCAATTTGTTCCCCTTCCAAATCCTTCCCGTGCAATTCAGCTAGAGCCTGCGGAAAAACACTGGTTAAAATCTGTGCATAAATTACTAGCAACCTCTCAAATGATAGAGAGGAAGAGATAAGTACCTTAACAGCACTCTCTCTCTCTTCAAAGTGGATGAAGGCGTAGTCTTTAAGCTTTTTAACCCTTTCCAGTTTGCCAAACTGACAGAACGTCTTCTCAAGAAGCTCTTCCGTTACTGTGCTCGCCAAGTTTCTTACAAAGAGGACTTTGACCTAAACAATACATGAAAAAAAAAAAAAACTTTTCAGTAAATATGATCTCATCTAACACACAGGAAAATGTTTTGCATAAAGTCAAATTAAGTTTCTCATGTAACATTTGCATAACAAATAAGCAAAAATTACCTTTGAATTTAAAACTCATTCTCATTGCTGTAATGTGTCGAGTGTAAAGTTTTTTTAATTCTCATTTTCATTATTCTAATACAAATTTCTCATAGCTACACAGATAAACTGCTTGACTAATGTCATCACTTTACACATTTTAATGCTAAATAAAAGATATTTTAAATCATCTAGAGCTGCAAAAGTTTCATTTTTCTTATCTTGCATGCTGATTTCATTTACAGTGTGCACAGAAAACTGTGCTCTCTCAAGACACGCGACGTGTGGTATGCTACGTTTCGCTATTACTTATCGATAATTTAGCCTTGTATTCTTTTTCAAGTCGTAGTCTGTGTTTAGCACAAGGACCTGGACTTGTAAAACAGACTGCAGATTTTAAAGATTTAAAAACCTCAAGCGCAAGTCTAAAGAAAAAATGTTTTGTTTTTTTGTTCTCAGAATCAAGGAATGAATGTGTGTGTTACTTTATGCAACTATGAAAGTGAACCAACCCACAGACAGAGATGATATCAGTGAAAACCGAAGCTAGGTTTTTTTTTTGGGGATCATAACATTTCCAGTTAAAAAAAAAAAAAAAAAGGTGTACTGCGATACATATTGTTATTATGGAATAAAATGACTCATCGTGATATAAAAGTTCAGCCTTACAGACACCTTACCGACACCTTACTCATTCTTGCATTGCTGTTAGTGGAAAACAACATACCTTTGCCATGACTTCAGGGTCGGGGTCTTCTATGGGATCGGCCCATTCTACAGTCACCACATTCCCCCAAACCTTCACTTTGCCGCTCATTAATCTACGCCGCGCCTGGGCTGCCGTTTTATGATCCTCGTACTCTAAGAAGCAGAAGCCGCGATTCTTCTTTTTGTCATCAGGCTGATGATATAAGATGACGTCGTTCAAGCCCTCTGTTGAGATTGAGGATGGAAAATTATTTATTGGAAAACTGAAGTTTGTTTTGACACAAATCCATCACAAACACTTGACTCTTCAGTTAATCCAAAAAAACAAAACAAAAAAAAAAAAAAAACACATTGCAGGTGTGCACTTCATAATATACTTTCAGTGACAAACTTTAGTATTTGACAAACTGTTTTTGCCATTACAATAATGTAAATAGGAAAATGTGTCATAACAAAATAGATAATTAATATGAACAAAAACTTTACACTTAAAATAGTTATTACTTAATTTATTTTAGAAGATTACTAGTAATAACTTAATGTTTTGTAATAACTAAATGACAAATTTAAGGGTCTGTCAAAACACAATTTAATTATTTTTACTGTATTGTCATATGAACTAAATACAAATAATGTAAAACGGAGAGGAAAAAAAAATCTACCAAAATCTAGTATATTTATAAGGTAATTGTAAAGCATTGTGTATTCATCCACGTGTATTTTGGATGTATTTTATATTTCTTTTGCACAAACATTTGATAAAAGTTTATTTTGTTAGAATAGAGAAAGGTTTAGAAAACTAAAACAGAAACAGATTGTTCCTGTACATGTACATTTTCACAATATATAATATAATAGGGCTGGGACAATAAATCGTTGCAGAATCGATTCATGGATCGATTCCGATATTTTCCGAATGCATCGCGATTCCTCTGGAATGGATTCTGAGCTTAGATTTTAACAGCAGATGGCACTGCATGCATTAGAAACAGCCGTACTCTGCTTGTTTCCAAATCCTTACACACACTTGATCCTAAAATAATCATTCATAAAATTCGAAAAGGTTGAAACAATTTA
>JAFVLL020039282.1:0-14874 GCA_021397915.2 Tor tambroides | reverse complement strand
TGCAGGCTTATTGCCTCACTGACGTTGATGAGATTAACCCCTTAGGTATCGAAATTTGGTACCGAACGACAAGACGTTTTTCGATACTCGGTGGTTTCGAGGCAATTCGGTCGGTACCTTAAAAGTATCGAACTCGATACCCAGCCCTAACTGTGATTCATGCAGATATATGGAAATGTTATCAAACTTCATCCTGTATAACTTGATTTCCCTATTATAATTTACATTACATTTTTGGAATCACTAATTTCATTGTGCATATACCCATGATATCATGCCATGCTTTATGTATGTGCACATATTCATGCATGTGTTCATAGCTGTGCTCAGGATACAGTTGTGTGTGTGTGTGTGTGTGTGTGGACTGATTTTTTTTGTTTGTTTGTATGTTTATTTGTTATTTATTTATTCTTGGGTCTGGACAGCATGACCTCTAAATTATGAAGAAGGCCCCATTCTTTCTCTCAGTGAAAAATAACATCTGTCCTGCAAATGGAGACCTTAGTGTGTCTGTATAATTTATGGTAAAAGCCTCCAGAGTATGACATAAAATATATATTGAGAAGTCCTCTAACAAATAAAAATAAAGCAAGAGATTGGGGCATGAAAGAAATGAAAGAGCTAGAGTGGCCTGAGAAAGTATTTAGCAAACTCCTTGTTCCTTAGTACAGATGTGTTAATGAGAGTTTGTTCAATAAGGCAAAAGGTGTGGTTTTTCTTGCCCACAATATTTATTTTCAGATTTAAGCAGTTTATCATCCACATTTTTAGCAATGAAGCTTTTCCATATATATGAAACTATTTGTCCAGCTATTTCCAACGCTGTGAAACCAGAACATAATATACAATTTTGATCACATTTTTGCATTATCTTTTAAAACCAGAAGGATTTATTTAGCTATACCACCTACTGTATCTTTTATAGGTATTTTTTAGTATTTTTTTTTCATAACCACGTCCTTTTTCATTATTCTTCCCTGTTATATCCCCACAGCAGGAACAACTACAACATTTTAACTTCCACCAATACTAGAAAATGATTTGAAAAATGCAGAAAAGAAGTGATATAGTATATCACAGCTCTAACTGTTCACCACTTACAGTAATTGTCTTGACTGACAGATCTGAGAACCTGAGACCTAAGGTCAATTGTGTAAAAAACAGTAACAGTGTGAAATATTATTACAATTTAAAACAACTATTGGCTTTATATATATATATATATATATATATATATATATTAGAATATGATTTGTTCCTGTAATGGCAAAGCTAAAATTTCAACACTACTCTAGTATTCAGTGTCACATGATTCCCTAAAATCATTCTAATATGTAAATGTTGTGCTCAAAAAAAAAGAAAGAAAGAAAATAAATAAAAAATCAATGTTGAAAATGGTTGTCCTGCTTATTTTTGTAGAAACTGTGATAGAAAAGTTGGATAAAAGTTTAGATACAAGGCTACATTTCTGTGATATCTGGGGGGTATTTAAGCTATCCTACACAAACAAAACAAGAGTAATGAGACTCAGAAGCGGAAGACTGAAGTTGATCTCATTAAGCCAAGAGACAGCCTAGTTACAGTAGCTCCCTTCACAACAGGACACATTTCCAAAGTTTGAAGGCTGACAGAAAAATCTTGAGATACAACCTTTCAGTGTGTTGTTTCCAAAACCATAATCATAAGGCAATAAAGAAGCTGAGACATAAAAAATACAAGTATTAAAGGGGACCTATTATGCCCCTTTTTACAAGATGTAAAATAAGTCTCTGATGTCCCCAGAGCGAATATGTGACGTTTTAGCTCAATATAACCCACAGATAAATTTTTACAGCTTGTTAAAATTGACATTTTTAGGGTGTGAGCCAAAACGCGCTGTTTTGAGTGTGTTGCTTTAAATGCGAGTGAGCTGGTGCTCCCGGAGAAGAGGGCGAAGCTTCAAGAGCTCGAGCTCCGCATTAGCAGTGCTAGCCTTTGTAAATAAACATTCCCCTATTAGTACAAGCCTATCTTTACAGAAAACTACTCGTTTCAAAGTCAGTCATCTGATTATACTGTGCATAATAAATTCACGTTTATGAATTACACAGAGGGGGAGCATGGCGGGATAAAAATAACAACATAGCTGGTCTCATGCTATCACAAACTTTATAAGTCCCACTTCTGATTATGAGCTCGACAACTTCAACGATCGACTCACATTGCTTTCATACACAGCTTTTAACTACCACATTCCTTTTCACGATCATTCTGGTAGCACTTGAAGGCAGCATCAGTGCAAACACACAAGAGACAATGATAGCTTTAGCAATAAGCCTTACAGAGTGACAAGAAGCTCTTTCAGAAAGGCAATATGGAAAACAAACGCATGATACTTACTTTGTCTGGAGCTGACGTTCATGCACGAAGCATTGGTATTAATTCCTAAACATATTGGGGATGTTACTGATTTTTTCCGGGATATTTCCTTCCTAAAATGTAATTTAACCACAGTGTCGTTGGCTCAGATGAGGGGAGATTATGGTGACTCCTATGTTCATTAGTGCATCTCAAAACACAACACGTAAAGCCTCTTTGGTGCTGACATTGTATATATCTCCAGTAATGGCGGACCACATCTTCTCACTCAGGACTGTGTTTATGGTAATAGGACAGAGAGCGTCACAAATGGGCGGGACTTTTTCCCCTCAGTGACGCGCAGAGAGGGAGAATCTGAAACAGCTCGTTTGGAGAGACTGTTCATGACTTATTGGTTTTATGATAAAATGAGTTGATGGATTTTTAACATTATAGGCTGGTTGTTTTCACACACTGCAGCCACACAACTGTGTTCAAACAGCTTATAAAAGTGATTTTTGCATAATAGGTCCCTTTTAAGATCAGTTCCAGATAATTATTTTGATATTTTCAGATGTTATAAATTATGTTTTTTTTTGTTTGTTTGTTTTTTGCAGCTGTATTTATTATTGAGTAGATATTCTGATATAGACTCATCTAACTCACCTGTGTCGTTTAAGCAGTGGTCCTGATTACCAACACAGCTCATATCAGAATCACATTGTTCATCATAAAAACTGTGGCATGATTAACATATCAGTCCATTTGGGGTTTTGTTTGGGGCTAAAATTCAGAGTTGCACAAAAAGGTTAACAGTTTTTAAATAGTAATTTCTGACACTTTTAAAATTTTCAGCAAATATACCATCAAGAATGTCCAAATACTGTTCTTTTCAATTACAACAATTATTATTGTTATTATTTTTTGACCAAAATACAGTTTTCAAAACATTTTCTCTTACCATCCAAATAGTTATTGTTACATCCATCAGTGTTGCAGCAGGAAATGGTTGAAGTCACACTTGTCCGCCCATCAGCAACGGAAGCAATTAATTTAGTTCCATTTGCATTCAGCAGTGCACAAACTCCATTCAACAGGCAAATCCTCTTTGCTACTGTAAAATTAAAACCTAATCCAGAGAGACATGTGTCAATATACAGTATGTAAGAGGACTGCATATTCATTATATAGACACTATAATTATATACATTACTCTTTTTAAAATGAAAAGTGTATAAAATTGAAATTGAAATTGAAAAAAGAAGAAGTAAAAGAAAAGGAAAAAGGAAAAAAAAAAAACGAAATAAAAAAAGAAAATTTGACATCCAAAAGTGGCACAATATTCATTTGGTTTACAGGTTGTTAAAACTGGCTTCTGACAGAATGCAGTGTCACACACAAAACACTGCAGCATATCAACTGTCCATCAAAAGCAAAAATAAATTAGGATACCATTAATCAGGAAATATTGTAATATTCTGTATTCATTAAAACAAAACTTATAATTATTTCATCATAATTGAACATACTGTACTCCTGTTACTGTAGCATACCTGAGTGGAGGAACAAAAAGGTGAGAAAAAGTCCTAAAAAAAATTTATGGTGAAAAACTTGAGGAGTGAAGTAAATGTCCATAGTAACTCCAGCTCTTATAAAGGGGAGATGTAGGGGATGGGGATGTGTTTAATAAAGAGTTTGATGAAGCACAAAAAAGAGTTTATGGGTTAAGGTTTAAGGTTTATTGTAAGGGGAAGTCATTTATGTTCATATCATAAGTGTTTGGTTTCAGCATTTCATAAATGTATCATTCTCCAAAATAAATATTCATTTATATTGTACATTTATGACAGAGGGAGAGCATCTAAAATATATTCTTAATTGTTATGCATATTAACAGTAAGCATTGCATTTAGCCTATAATTTTGAACCACTGTGTATCTGCAAATGATCGTTATGTTCTTGAAACAACTCAAAGGAGTAGGCAGAAAAAAATGGTTTCAATTTGTGATTGGTTTCAAGTTTAACTAATATCTTGCCAGCTTATTGTTTACTCTGTGTTCTACCTTTCAAATCAATTCTACATTTTTCTACTAAAACGAACAATTCAGGTGGCAAAAAGTTGTTACAAAGAAAGCATCACATTTTTTACCTTCTTTATAACAATCAAAATTAAAATACGAGGAACAAAATTACAATGGGTATCAACTTTTTGTGATGTTTGGCATTTCACCAAAGACAGGGCATCATGAGACTACCTTGAATGTGATATTCTGATAAAGGTACAATGAGTGAGTAATACAAATATCTGTTTACATGCAGTGTGCAATACGAACAGCTTTTTTTATCTTTGTACATTTCTAACACCATAGGCTACTTTTGGTTTTATTAAATTTGCATTAAATTACAGAAAACTAAATAAAAAAAAAAAATCATATTTGTTGTAGTTTCTGTTCACCATATACCCAACTATGACAACTTGTGTTTTTGAGAACCTCGGAAATGTAAAAAGGGTCTATTTTTACACTAAACTCCAGATGAAATACCAATAATTTTTGTACAGCTTACTGCATTAAACAGTACTGAGACAGCAGAAATAGGGATAGTCAAAACATCCTCATTTTTAATATTTTTAATATCTTTACACTTGTTGATCATCAATGTTTACAAAATCCAAGAAAAAAAGATGCTTGGATAATGCAATAATTTTTTATGCAAAATTAATTGTACACATCATAAGACTCAAGTATACAGATTATGTGCATTTTCAAAGCATTCCAGAATACATGAATAATCGAAATTACACGAAAAAAGCAGTAATAAAGACCATCAGAAGAAGTCTGAATTCTGTACTCTTAATGGCTGGGTAACTTAAATTGCTAATGCAGTTGAACTTGGTGATGGATGAAGGTCCACAAAGATTTCTTGAGACACAGCCCTTGAGTCGAGCACGTTGAAGGGAAGGAAAAAGTGTCTGAATGAGTAATCCTGCATTACCTGTTGGAACTAAAATATTAAAAAAATATTATAATCTTTATAAATGTTTTCAAAAGGCAAATCTAATGGAATAATACACAATAATAATAAATTCAAAATAAAATAAATAGTAATACATAAAATACAAATAATAATAATAATAATAATAATAATAATAATAATAATTTTATTTACAGCTTTCATACACACACACACAAAAAAATGATACATATTTGAAAAGAGAAAGCATAAAAACAGATACAAGCCTATGGGGAAAAAAATTGTAAAATGAATAATAAAAGGGGGGGGGGGGGGTAATAAAAAAATAATTTGTGTCATTTAGATGTCAATATACTGTATATCAGTGTCATTAGTACAAAATTAATTCTGTGTTTATAAATGCGGAAACAAAAAATGGGCCGAGAAGTGATCCTAGTGGAACACCTTAGAGCATTTATTGTTTTCCTAATGTACTATCACCTAGGCTTTGCAGAAATATAACTTGTAAAGTAATTTAAAACACTGACTGAGAGGTATATATATATATACTAGTGGTGTCAAAATTAGCGCGTTAACTCATGCGAGTAATTTTTTCTGATTAACGCGTTAAAAAATATTTAACGCAATTAACGCAGGGGCGGGGCTAGGGTTGGCCACCCCATTCACAACTGCTGCCTCTCTCATTTTTCTTGAAAAGGATTGCGTTTATTTAGATGCAGAACGTCTTTATGACCACATCAAACGGGAGACGTTCCAGACGCGCTCTAACTTCGCCTCAGCGCCAGGCGCGAGTCAAACGAGCGCGGAAAAGATACTGTGCTCGTAGCGCGCGCTCTTCAAATACACGCACAAAGGTGTTGAAGTGCCATGTGCTGTAGCTCATCATTCTCATATCAAACATTTAAAGAAACTACGTGCATGCAATGCCCTAGTTATGCCGCCAGTTAAGGCATGTAGGGTTACCAAAAGGCGATTAAAGCTGCCTTAAAACTGCGTGCATGCATGCAATATGTTATATATGCGCTATATTTAAGAACATGTCTCATGAGGTTTTAAAAACTGTCCTGAGGCACAGTCTGTGAAATCAATAACTTTTATAGCTTTATGTCTCATCTATATTTAATTGAATTAGTATTGTAGTATTCATTTTCAATATTTTGTTATGAGCACAAGTAGCTAAATATGTAATTTATTGTAATAGGCCTTGTGATGATTGTTTTAAGTTCACTTAAATTAGAAGTTAAGTCTAATAAATGTTAAAATTTATAGATCTAAAATTATACTGTAATGCTGACTGGCTACAGTCAATGGTTAAATATTCTGGGGAAAAAAAACTATTTTATAGAGACATCAGTAGTATTGATAGCAGTGGTGCTGCCCTTCAGTCATAAAAAAATGCCATTAAAGAAATATTAAAAATATACTGTCTTTATGTTGTTTGTACATTTGAAGATTGAATGTGAAATTGCAATATAAAAGTATATTTAAAAACTTTATGTTAGGTGGAATTAATCACATTAATCTCATTACTTAGAAAATGCATTAATTAGTTAATTTTTTTAACTGATTAATATACCATATATATACATACACATACAGCTCTCCATCAATATTATAAATCTTGGTAAATCTGAGCAAAGGTGGCTGTGAAAATAAATCTGCATTGTTTATCCTTTTGATCTTTCATTCAAAAAAAATCACTAACCTATCATTGAAGTAAAACAACTGAAAGTGGGGAGAAAATCTCATGATAAAATAAATGTTTTTCTCCAATGTATGTTGGCACCACTGGAAATTCTTATGAGTAAAATATCTCTGAAGTATATTCCTATTCATATTTAAATTTACATATTTTTTTTTTGCATACCAGGGAGACTAGGAGCCTGAAATTGTCCAGCTATGACTTCCTGTTCCAAAGGATTATAAATATAAAGAAAACAAAGGCCAAATTTCCTTAATCATCCATTACAAGGAGTAAAACCAAACAATAAAGTTCTGATGTGCTGAACAAGATTGTTGAGCTTCACAAAATAGAAAGTTGCTCTAAGACGAAGCTAAAGCATTGAAAATCCACATTTCCACCATCAGGGAATAATTAAGAGGTTCTAACTCAACTAAAGATGCTACAAATCTGCCTCGAAAGAGGACGTGTGTCTATATCATCCTAATGCATGGTGAGGATATTTTGAGTGGCCAAAGACTCTCCAAGGATCACAGCTGGAGAATTGCCAGATGAAGAGTCTGGAGTCAGAAAGCTAAAAAATATATATAATTTAAACAGCCCCTACATCACATATTGCCCAGAGGTCTCCGCTCATCCAGCAAACAAAATCCAGCATGAGTTGTCAGACATGACTGGAACTCAAATGACACTGGCTTCTGTGGTCAGATGAAACTAAAAAAGAGCTTTTTGGCAGCAAACCCACTAGATGGGTTTAGTACAAACCAAGATAAAAAAAAATTACCCTGTGCCCACGGTTAAACATACTGCTGGATCTTTAATGTTGTTGGCCTGTTTTTCTGCCAGAGGTCCTGGATATCTTGTTTAGACACATGGCATCATGGATTCTATCGAACACCAACAGATAAAAAATCTAAACCTGACTGACTCTGTTAGAAATCTTATAATGGGCCATGTTTGGATCTTCCATCAGGACAATAATCTGAAACAAACCTCAAAATCAACACAAAAATGGGTCACTGAGCACAAAATGAAGCTTCTGCCATGGCCATTTCAGTCCTCTGACCTGAACCCTGTAGAAAATGAGTGAGGTGAAGTGAAGAGAAGAAGCTGTGAATCTGAAGGGTCTGGAGTGATTCTGGATGAAGGAATGGTCTCTGATCTCTTATCAGGTGTTCTCCAAACTCATCATGCATTATAGGAGAAAACTGTTATCTTGGGAAAAGGACGTTGCAATAATTTGGTGCCAATAATTGTGACCAACGTGAACTAGAGAAAGCATTTATGTCACAATGAGATTTTCCCCCCACTTTCAATTGATTTACTTCAATGATAGGTTAGAATTTTGTGGGGGGTTTTTTGAATGAAAGATCAAAAGGATAAACAATGCAGATTTATTTTCACAGCCACCTTTGCTCATATTTACCAAGGGTGCCAATATTAGTGGAGGGCATTTTGTGTGTGTGTGTGTGTGTGTGTGTGTGTGTGTTTGTGTATGTATATATATATATATATATATATATATATATATATATATATATATATATAGCTGTGTTTACAGATTAGCCAACTTAACTGCAATTCAGTGTTGGGGAACAACAGACTTAGATTTCATTAGTTTTGCTGTATATCAGGCTCTAGATGTTCTAACACTTTCTATGAATTGTATGCTGCATCTTACCCTTGATAAACTGTATTAGGTAAGTAAATATTTTTTAAACCACACAGAAAAGACAAATACAAAATGCATGTTTTATTAAGTCAATATTTTATCCATGCATATACTTGTATATACTCAAAAATATAGAATTGGAAATAAATAATCATTACATTTCAGGGTATTAATTCACAGCACCTCTCACAAGATACTGTTGCACAGTATACATATACAGTGTGTATATATATATATATATATATATATATATATATTTATATTTATATTTTGTCCAGCTGAGTTGATTTGTCATTAAACATATCTCTTCATCATAACTGCTGAAGTCTTTATTTTACGCAGGCACAATGTACAGATAATGCAACTACAGTCCAGTCCATTATTATGTGCTGCTCAATTCTGTCTGCAGGGGAACTTGAAAACTGTAAATCTTTGTTTAATATACAATTTGCAGGATGAGAAGTTGTAAAGAAGTTAATATTGCAGCAGGTTAGAGTATATGGTAAACTTTGACAGTGAATAAACTACAAAGGACAACTCAGGCCTGACTGCTATAATAATTTGTCACTGAAGTTATGAAATATTCCACACACCCTTTCTTCTTGGGCGAAGAGAACATTGGGACAGAAAAAGATTTTAAACCATTCACATAAACGGTGTTTTACCAATAATTAAAAGAATAGCTCAGCGAAAAATGAACATTTTTGTTGAAAATGTACTCATCCTCAGGCCATCCAAGATGTAGATTAATTTGTTTCTTAATTAGAACAGATTTGGAGAAATTTAGCATTACATATTTACTCACCAATGGATCTTCTGCAGTGAATGGGTGCCGTCGGAATGAGAGTCCAAACAGCTGATAAAAATATCACAATAATGTCCAAGTGATCCACATGACTTCAGTCCATCAGTTAATGTCTTGTGAAGCGAAAAACTGCATGAAACAAATCCGTCAAGACATTTTAACTTTAAAACGTTTCTTCTGGCCAAAATACAAGTCCGTAATCCACAATAACGCTTCCTTCGGTGAAAAAGTCCATCTCCTGTTGTCCTCTCACATCAAAATGAAAGATCATATTGATTTACAACTGTTTTGCACTTTTGTCACTTGTAAACATATATGCATATTTTTCTCCTGATTCAGACAAAACTTTTTCACTAGTTTGAAGAACATGAGACATTAGTATATTGCCCGCCCACTTGTTGGTCTTTTCACACTGGTCTGAATGAAAATGCAAATTCATTCTTTGCCACTAGGCACCACTTTTGGAGCGGTAAAAATAACGGTTTCCCCTGTAACGGCTGTACACAAAGCAGCACTGCCCTCACAAAAGCTACTTTATCAGGCCATTACAGGCATGATGAAATGAAAATGAGGCCAATCGGACCAATCACCGCAGACTAGCGTCACGCAAAGGAGGGGTTTGCAAAAATGAATCGTTGAGCGAATTGTTTGGTAGTCGTTGAGCAAGGTAAAAATAAATGCATATTATAAGACAATGAAAATGCTTTTTTTGACCTTGTATGCACGCTAACCTGTTATTGGGGACTCCCAAAACCAAAATATGAACCTTTCATTACCCATAATAGGGGCACTTTAAAAACTCAATGATGGATTTGTTCATTACAAACACACATTTTGCATTATTGTGATGCTTTTCTCAGCTGTTTGAACTCTCATTCTGACAGCACCCATTCACTGCAGGTGAGGTGAGCAAGTTACGTAATGCTAAATTTCTCCAAATCTGTTCCAATGAAGAAACAAACTGATCTACATCTTGGATGGCCTGAAGGTGAGCACATTTTCAGCAATTTTTCTTTGTTGGAACTATTCCTTTAAAATGACTAAAACAAACCTCTACTGTAAATCACCATTCAAGTTTTTTCTTTTTCAGTGCTTGGCTCTTTGTTGGGGTTTATAGATACTATGGGAGACATACTGGCAACACAATTGTGTGACTGTAAAAATCCTTTCCCTGTTCCACCTGCAAAGGCAAGGAATGGTTCGGTATTATGCCTGACCCAAAAACCCTCATATAGGAAGACACATCAGGTTATAAGACAGGCCTTGGATACATCCAGGGGAAAATATTACAGAAAAGTGCAATAAAAAATAAATATAGTGAGTATCTGATCACTTCTTTAATAACATTCGTAGATTACGCTTGATCGCCTAACAAAAATATAGTCACATTACCTGAAAATAGAAGGCCAAAACATGTAACAATGTACCATGCCTGTTAAATAGCTACAGTAGCTGTGCTTCAGGACAAATGGAGACCTTCTGGGGAGTTTAGGGAAGCCCACCCTCCATGGCATCTTTGATTGGCGTACGGAAGTACATTTCTCATTGGCCATTCTGCGAATTACTCATAAGTGCTGTCTCTCTATTGTTGACTGCTGGCCTGGTCAGCGAGTCAGGTTGAGGCAGTAGAAAGATGAATCTGGCAGAACCAGCTGGACATGAAGACAAGGCCTTTGGACTCAGAGCGGAGCTGTAGGATCTGTGACCATGGCTGGATCAGCACAAGCTTTCAGAAGTTCAACAATGTCAGAGTGTGAAGCCTTCATGGCCACCGACAGAGCTGTGTGTCCATCCTATTAGTGATAGAGGGAAAGAAATGAAATGTAAATGATGCTGAAAGGCGTGTTTGTGAGGATGACAGCATGCCTCACAACCTGCCCATGCTGACATCTCCCTAATTTGTGTAGATCCTATTGTGATTGTAGAGTTTGAAATGGACACACAGAGTTTGGTGTGCACAGCAAAAAAATGTTGTTTGTAACCCTATAAGAACAGATATGTGATTAATTTGTGGGTCACAGTTCAGCAGAGAACCACTGCATTACACACACTCAATTTGTTTAAATGATAAAAGATGCATTATTATGGCTTCATCAACCTGTTGGATAGATTACACTGTCAGATTCTGAGAAACTGCAAAAACAGCCATGAATAGTTAATATTGTTTCTATTCTTTTTTTAGAAGGAAACAATATTGGGAATTAAGCATTAGTAAGAAGTATTAAATAGTCAATATTCAGATATTTTTGCCAGTTAGGCAAAACACATCTGAATATCGATAATAAAATACACACTGTTGTTCAAAAGTTTGGGGTCAGTAAGATTATTTATTTTTAAAATTTTTTTTTTTTTTACTTTTATTCAGCAAGGGCACATTACATTGCCAAGAAGCAAAGGTCAAAATAAAAATATTTATAATGTTTTAAAAGATTTCTATTTCAAATAAATGCTTTTCTTTTGAACTTTTTATTCATCATAGAATCCTGAAATTTTTTTTTATCATGGTTTCCACAAAAAAATTAAGCGATACAACTGTTTGAAAACATTGATAATAATAGGATATGTTCCTTGAGCACTGAATCAGCAAAATTAAGTGATTTCTGAAGGATCATGTGACACTGAAGACTGGAGTAATGGCTGCTAAAAATTCAGTTCTGCCACCACGGGAATAATTTTTTAAACAAATAAATGAATAAATGAAGCCTCTTTGAGATCTCTTCTTTCAAAAAACAAAACAAAAAACAACAACAACAAAAAAACTTACCAAACCCAACCTTTTGAACGGTAGTGTATATATTTTTTTATTAGGAAAGATAGTTTAACATACGTGTAGTTATTTTATTTATTTTTTTGCTAATAATAATATAAGACTACATTTTTCTACAAGCTAGACCAGTAAATAACCATTTAAAAAAACTGAAGTAACTACTTTTTACCGCTAGGTGGCAGTGTTGCATTTCCTTGAAATAAAGTAAGCACTCAAACTCATGGCTTGCCAGCTTCACGTGGCTCTTTTGTGAAAGCACTGAGGGACATAGTGTCAAGTTTACACCAAAATAGGTCTTTAACATATTCCAAATGTGTCAGAATTTAACTCATGTCTTGCATTTTGAAGTGTCACACACTGTCAAAAGCACCTACAATCTAAAACATTTCTACCTACTTCAATTAAAAACCTAGGTTACTATGACTTATTGATGACATAATTTTTTACATCATATTTTTAAAAAATGCATATGAAAAAAACAGACTAGTAGGCCCATCAAATTTCTAGTGTATCACTGGTATATGGTTTAACATATCAGTGTCTCTCTCACCTTATCTGTGAGTGATATGTCACACTCTGGTCTGTCCAGCAGTAGTTTGGCTATCTCAGTATGGCCGTGCTCACAGGCACACATCAGAGCAGTGGATCCATCCCGGTCCTGTATGTTCACATCAGCACTGCAGTCCAGAAGAACCTGGACCATCATCGTCCGGCCATGGCTAACAGCAAGCATCAGTGCTGTTTGCCCTGACTAGTGTGGAGTAATAAAAAAAATCTCATTTAAATAAAACAATCTTCATCATACCCTATTATCAAAGAAATAATGTACTAAATAGCTCACTGCTGCACTCATAAAGAATTTGTACAAGCTAAACCATTAAGAATTTAGTTGTCTGGTGGTATAACATGTTAGTAGGCCTACATGAGTAACAAAATTGTGTGGTTTTGCATTACAGGATATGGTGGCGTCTCACTGTGTGTACCTGGCTGGCTCGAGCATTGATTTTGCCCATTCTCAATAGCTGCTGAGCCACCTCCATGTCCTCAGGGCTCTCTGCCGCAGTAAGAGCTGCCAACATTATAGCAGTGTAGCCGGCCTTGTTCTGGTGATCCACCTCACACAGTCCTGATGAATATAAAATGAAAGAGAACTCTGGTATATCCAAGAATTTGAAGTGAAAGAGAGTGAGATTTAAATGCTGCCATGAAGCTCTCTAGATTTTGGCATCTTGCTATCAAAAACCCCATATTGCCTGACTCCTACTTTAAATACAAATTAAAATTCTAATTAAAAATGTTGATGTTTTTCAGGTTTATCTCGCCTCAGGTATGAACATGCAGATCTCTCACCTGTGTCTAGTAACAGCTTGACCACAGAGAAGTTGGAATGGGACACACTGTAGTGCAGTGCCATGTTTCCATTACCATCAGCCAGGTTTACTATATAGCGCAGCAGAGTGGGAGTGTGGTAGCCCACCTCTCTCAGGTACAGCGTGACTGTCTCTGCCTGAGAGTCCTTCTGACTGGACACACGGAACCACTCCTGATATAACACCATCAGAACCTGCCTCTGAGATTCAACAGTCAAGAGTTAGCTCACTAAAGTACTTTAAGATTACATCTATATTGATGGTGCATTTATTTTCATGTTATATAAAAAGGACTTAATTTTTATACTCCTTCTCAGTATGTATTAAAGGTAATAAATCAAGTTCAGTGAATAAACATTAACTGCTTACCATGTCTTTATTTGGGGACGCAACCTCAGCCATGCGATCCTTCAGGAAATGACAAGCAGCCATGAAGTTCTTATCAACTAACTCACTGCAACGACACAGATTTTGCTGTAATTTAAATCACAGGGACACATCAAACTCATAAATAATTAGACAGGATATAGCATCTTTTCTGCAGCCTAAGAAACTGTTTACAAAAAGAAACAATGAAAAGCTACTGAAAAAGATATCAAATCATGCATCAGTCTTTCAAGTTCAGATGAATTATGTAAAATCATTGTCAAATACAGATTGGCTGCAGACCTGAGCCTTAAAAGAATATCTGTATTTGCTGCATATGAAATACGATGCAGTTTGGTCATTTGAATCTTGGTAACATTAGTTGAGAATGACTCATATTGTACTGGCCTCTCAAGCAAATAGGTACCAATATTTAAATGGCATAAACATCAGCATTTGATTGACACAAACATCTTCATGTACTTCTGGCACATGCAAGATTCTGGAAAAGTTCTGTTGCTTGAGGAGTATGAATTGTGTTTATAATTTTACATTCTTCTGTATGTGTTTTTAGACCCTTGTGTACTAACCTACACTAACCTATTCAAAAGTTTGGGGTCAGTGAGATTTGAATAAAGATTTAAAAATCATTTTAAAATGGATTCCTTTGATGGCAATGCTGAATTTTCAGTGTCACATGATCCTTCAGAAATCATTCTGATATGTTGATTTGGTGCTCAAGAAACATTTCTTATTACAAATGCTAAAAACAGTTGTGTATTATTTTTGTGTAAACTGTGATACATATTATAGGGATTCTTTGATAAATAGAAAGTTCAAAAAACAGCATGTATTTGAATTAGAAATCCTTTGTAACATTATAAAGGTCTTTAATTGTTTGTT
>JAFVLL020039281.1:5000-11977 GCA_021397915.2 Tor tambroides | reverse complement strand
TGTGTGTGTGTGTTTGTATCAGTGATGTGTGTGTGTGTGTGTGTGTGTGTGTGTGTGTGTGTGTGTGTGTGTGTGTGTGTGTTTGCACACTCATATGTGTCCTATTAAAGACTAACATGCAGTCATAAGTCTGGCAGTATCATCAGTTCTCTCATCTCGGTGGATTGCTGTTTCTCCTCAGAAGCAGACAGTGCTGTGAACGCCTGCTCAAAGCAGCAGTATTTTAGCCATTCTGCTCGTCTTTGACTTACAGAGATTGTGAACAGCATGAATGTTGTGTTGTGCAAAAGCAAAACTTGTGTGGAAATTGTGGAAATGCACTGTTCACTGACAGAAATGGATTTATTCAACAAGCGAATGTGTTCTCCTTCACAGGGACAGACTCTGATCAGTGAAATGTAAAAGAAGTTGAGAGTTCAACTCAAAACTAAAACATGAATTTTGTACAGTCAATTATATTGTGATAAACATTTGATGAGTTTAAACATAACCTGGCCCATACAGGGTTAAAGTAATGAACTAAAACTATTTAAAAAAAATAGATACTTGAGGTAAAAATAAACATTTTTTTTTATTATTTTAGCTAGTTGCCAAAGAAACACTTAACTTGATGTACTAAAGTAGCTAAAACTAAAACAGAAATATATATATATACACTAATAAAAATGACAAAAGCACAACAAAATACTAAAACTTTAATAAAAATGGAAACAGAAAATAAGAACTAATTCAAAATTTGTCATAAAAACTATATTAGTATTTCTGTGATACTAGAATAACCCTGGACAAGCATGAAATGCTGATTTTATTCTTAGCATTGGAGAAATTCCACCTAAATGTCCAAATGTGAAGCTTGTTTATGTGCAGTTCGTCCCTGGATGATTTCTTACATTCAGAATCAGATATATGAATAAGAAAAGCTCCAAAAGCAGCGGTCTAAAATGCCTTTTAACAGTACAAGTACTTTTTTAATTGACATGTTGTCTTTAAAATGTTGTGTTAATAGCATAAATCACTTTCTAATGATTAATCAGAATATTATCAGTTACATTCACACTATTTTTTTTTTGAAGAAGAAGAAGTGGAGTTAAATGTGATTTTGTTGATAGTTATAAGCAGTGCATTAAGCCAGTCATGTCTCTTAGATTTGTTCAATGATAAAGAAATCAATCAATTATATGGTATATCATATGTTATAATATTCAAACTGAGTTTGTTGGCTGCATTCAGGGCCCTATGAAATCTCATCAAACCTTTTGCCTTTGCTTTACTGTTCTTATGGAGGTTTTATGTATTTTAAGGCATCTGTGGTGTTTTTTGCTCCTTCTTAATATTCTGCATTTCACTGCAGTGGTTGATTATGATTGATTTGTGTAGTTTTGAACAGTAATCGCTTCCGACGCTCGTACACCGCAGACTCGCGTCTAGAGAATGTTTAATGAACTTTACCAAAAGTTTTTGGGTGACATGCCACTAATACCTTGATAACGAGTGCTTGAGACACATATCGTCTGCTCTCGTCTGCTGTACTTCAGTAGAATTATTTCAGCACTCGAGTTTGGTTTTCACCCTTCAGGAGCCTCAGACTCACTTTACCCTCTTCAGATCTTATTATCAGCAGTTAATCTGAGCTAATGACCCGCTCAGAGCTCGTTACAGCCCGTGATTGACAGGTATAATATTCTGAGTTTGCATTTGACAGTTTTTATTGATTGTGAGGAACACTGAATGTGTTTTAGTGCAGGTGAGATGAGTAAATACATGTTGATATTGAGTCTAGAACTACAGTAAGATCATGTTCACACACAACGCTCTGATTTCTCTCAACATGGCAACCCCAGAGCTGTCACTTAGAAACACAGTAACTCAGATATTTCCTTCTAAATTAAAAAGTAATGCATTACTTTACTAGTTACTTGAAAAAGTAATCTGATTACGTAACTTGCGTTACTTGTAATGCATTACCCCCAGCACTGTTCATAAGGTGAGTGATGAACGGAGAAAAAAATAAACAAATAAACAACTGATGCTGACGTCTTGTTCTGCCGGTTGCTATAGCGATAAACTTCACACTTAGTCTCATAATCAGCTTCACGTGTTCACACACACACACACACACTGCACAGGAGATATTGAGCGATAGATAAACGCTTTAATGAATCATTATTGGAGTCCTGAGGGTTGTATGTGTGGAGGATGTGGATGAAGGTCATGGCGTTATAATGCAGTGATCTGTAAGAGCTTCAGCAGGAGCCTGAGCACTTCCTTCAGATCTCTTCTCACAGGAAAGTGCCTCAGAAACGTGTGAAGTCTGATTATGACACGAACCCGAGAGAGAGACGCGCTTGTGTTGCCCGTTCTGTTCTGTTATCTAACCTGGCATGAGCAAGTACTCTTCAAGTGTCTGGATGTACACTAATAATGGAGATTTTGGCCTGAACATCTCACTGGTATTAACCTTCATCAGTTAATGCCAGTGTCTTCATTCTTACATCATCTGCTCAACTGATACTCAGTTCATTGTGGTGATTACCTTTGATTAACCAAGTTTAATGACCAAAAACTTAACATTGTGTCAACTTTCCTAAATATTATGACACTTAAAGGGATAGTTCACCTAAAAATGACCATTGTTTCATCGTTTACTCTCCCTCATGTCATTCCAAACCTCATGTCAGTTTCTGCTGAACTCAAAAGAAGATATTTTGAATATTTCTGATATCTTCAGTTGATGGTAGCCATTGACTTCATTGACTTCACGAGAGAGAATAAATGATGACAGGACTTTCGTTTTTCGGTTGAACTATCCCGTTAAGTTTACACAGTGAGTATATATATATATATATATATATATATATATATTACAAATATTGCTCTCTTTGCTACATTTAAAAAAAACTATGTTTCAAATACAAAAAAAAGTATTTGTCTTTAATTTATTTTATTTTTATTTTATTTTGCAAAGTAATTTTATTAATTTGTAACAAAAATACATTTTTGATTGCTCAAAAAAAAAAAAAAAAAAAAAGAAGAAAATGTTGCTTCAACTTGCTTGATTTCTGGCCCTGGAACCAGTTAATCATAGCACATGCTAAATGTACCTTTATGTAAATTTAATGAACAAGTAAGATATTACACATCACTGGCATTATCTCAGTTATTGAATAAATACAGTGTTTATCTTCATGTGCTCTACTCTTCAACGCAAACACTTCAACAGAAACTCTTTAAAATGTCAAATATAAGAGCATTAAACACCTGCAGGTCTTTCCCTTAACTAAAAAAAAACACAGAAAATAATACTTAATTCCATTTATTTAACACTTAATTGTAACATTTATTTTCCTTACACAAGGCATGCTGGGAACTAGAAATCTACTTCCCAGTTTCCAAAGTTATCAAGACAATTTCATTGAGTTATTATTACAACAACAACAATAACAAAAAATAAATTAAAACAGAACTGTGAGTTTAAATTATAATTACACACAAGTTAATGTAATAATCAACATCATTAAGTTTGCAACTAAATCAATAAATTAGACTTTTAAATTAAACTTGCAAACATGCATTTCTTTAAGTTTTTTGTAACAGGTCCCCTGAATTACTTTCCACAGTCATATTCATTCTCCTGCAGAACCAAGAAGAGGTTGTTGAAGAATGTTCTTTGGACTCATTTTGTTTTTACAAAAAAATAAATAAAATGTTTGTACAAAATACTTTGCTTTCCCTATAGTGAAAAATACATATAGGCTACTAAATGTATTTGAAATACATGTATTTCAAGTATATTACAAATACATTTTCATATTTATGTACTTAATAAACTACCCTGCAATTGTACGTTTAGTCTACTAAACTGGTATACTTAAAGTCTGCTAAATTGGAACTACTGATTTTGTACTGAATGCACTTTAATTGTGCTGAAGTCCAGCTAAAGATATACTGAATATATCTGATTGTGCTGAAGTGTAACTATTGCAAGTATACTTCAGGTACACTTTAAATATTTTGAATCTGAAGACCGATATTATTCAAAGATCATACAATCCTCATCAAAAGTGACATTAAAACACATTTTAGACTCAATATTAAGAAATGCACAAGTAGTACGCCAAATGAAGTTTAATTATATTTTTTTATTATTTCAGTAGGTCTCAAGTTATCTCTCAGTAAATATGCTAGTAGATTTGAACTATACTTAGTATGAAATAAGTGTATTTTAAATACATTACTTTTATACTAGAGTTGTGCTCCACGGAGGAAAGACATGCACACAGGTGAGTAAATAATGACTGTAAGATGGTTTTGGTTTTTAAGTGTGAACTGTGTCGTTTCTGCTCCACTAGTGGCATCAAGCAGAACTGCATCAGTAGTGTTCACAGCCTTCTCCATTACTCAGACAAACAAGCAGTCCTGAAGTCACAGCATTGGCTCATCCAGCGGTGCTTTATCAGGTTTGCAGTGGAGGATCCAGGGCTTTACTCAGACGGGACTCTGCAGATACAGCTGAGACTGGAGAAAAACACTGAGAAGATGACACACGGCATGGTTAACTTCAGTCTTGCACAACTCTTCTTGGTGTAACGGGTGGGAGGCCATATGGAGTCACGCACACACACACACACACACACACACGCACGCACGCACACACACGCTCTCTCTCTCTCACACGCACACACAAACACACACACACACACACACTCAGCTGCACATTCTTGACTGGTGAACTCAGCCTCATGCGTTTCTTGGCCTGCAGCTGATAAGATTGGGTTGGGTTACACGCCTGCAAGCTGATACTATTGAGAGCTCTGACATGAACCGTGTGCATCAGAGAACTAGCAAACGCTTTGGAGCAAACATCAGACGCTCAGACTCGCTGCCAGTGTAAATAATGTCGAGCCAAAGGGAAGAGCAGTAGGAGCGAGCCGCTGGCTGGCACTATTGTCCCGTGGCTGAATAAAGCTCTTCATATCTCTCGCTCAGAGCCATCAGAAGCATGCATCTGTCTCACGCATGCACACACACAGACAGTAGGAGTATTGAATGTCTGTGGAGTCTGACAGTGTTGTCCCATCAGATCTGTGCACGCAAACACTCAGCGACTCATTAGGACACCAGATGAAGTAACCTTCACTGGACTGCGTTGAGTGTTGTGATCAGTTTGGAGAATAATAATGCAATTACTGTCATAGCGAAGTTGAAGCTCCTTTCTATGGTTGATGGCTTATATTAGATCACTTAATTGCAATGCATTAAAGTTATTTGCAGGCCTTTTGACTACAGTGCACAACTCACACTGCTGGAAAACACCAGCGCTGAGGCTGTAAATGCAAACAGTCTTAAACAACTAGAAGAACTCAACAACGTTCTTGCTACAGTTTTACTGTCCGAGATGAATTTTAGAGATCATACAGGATTTCTTTCATCATAGGATAAAACTGGTGCTCTTTGCTTAGTGTCAAATCTTAATTACTTGCCTTCACTCCTGAAAGAGAAATACATTATCATACTTAATAATAAACATACATACATACATATAATAAATAATATATAAGAATATTCTTAAGTGTGAACTGAATGTAATATTTTCAGACACTTAATTGCATATTATTTTCAATTACATGACAATATATAATATGGTATCATAGTTTGCATTTGTATTTAATGCAATTAGTTGAACTTAAGGACTTCAGTACGTCTTTGTAATTTCATCATAAATTCAGTTGTTTTAAAAAATGTTATTTCTGTTGAAACTTGTATGTTGTGTATTTAATAGTATTTTTAAATATATTTAAAATAGCAATTTATTTGAACTTTTTAAATATTAAATAACACTACAGTAATAATCAAGTACTTTCCATGTGCTTTACTATGTTAGTCAACACATCAAAATAAGTGTACTTGATTAAAACACAACAAAAGATGTTTAAAACATAATGACTTGTAATGTACTTTAAAGTAAAACTTAATATGAGATTATTGCAAAGTGCCCTTTTAGAAGTGTGTTAAGAAACCGTCATAGAAGCGTCTCTCTTTAAGTCACTTAAGTGTCCTTTTATTTCATTAATTAATGTTATATGATCTGCAAGTGGAGTTTTTTTTTAATATACTTTTTAAGATTTTAAGTACAGTACAAATATGCATTCAATAAAATGACCTTTTTTGTGTCCTGTCATAGTCTGCTTTGGCTTTCACTCAAGAACCTACTGGGTCATATCATACAGTCCTACGAACAACAATCATAAAAACAGGAAAATATGCAACAGCAGATTTAAGGTAATACCAAACCCACATGCTACTGTACTGTACTGTAGTGTATATAGGAATTACACAAGCTCCAGTCTGGATCCAGCCCTTATGAACACCTGAGAGGAGATGATGCCAACCCCTCAGACAACATACAAAACTACCAAAGTTTAATCGCAGCATATAATCATTGCAGTTAATAGTGTTCACCGTCTGTTTGATTACATGACATTAACTAACTGCTTGAATTTTACTGTACATTTCTGACGTATGTACATCAACTTCACATAGTCACCACTGAAAAGTTACTATTAAATATAATTTTACTACAAAGAAGCTGCTGGAGTCAGAGTGTGCTTCTCCTTCTTGTATTATTGTAATGTGTATCTTGAGGCATTTAGAGATTTATCAGTGTCTATAAGGCTTTCCCCTCAGGTGTGTTATATACATTACCCATATGGAGAAGTGTTTTTGGTCACATCCTAGTGTCGATGTGTGTGAGGAGTCAACGCTATTGTTTTCTTTTTTAAGTGTATTAGCAGTTCAGGCCTTCTGAAGTCATCAGCCTCACGTCACTCAACCATATTATTTCTACAACAATGACCCAAAAAACATTAGATCCGATGTGACCAACAGCTCCAATCCACTCCTGTCTAGTTGTCTGCATGATTTCATGTCCATAGCACAAATAATGAAAACACAGGTCTAAGAGTTTGAGATACTTGCTT
>JAFVLL020039280.1:0-35264 GCA_021397915.2 Tor tambroides | reverse complement strand
GACATTCTAATTTATTGAGATGCACCTGTATATATAGTATGATTAGCTAAAAAAACTAAAGCCAATAAAAACGTTTATATATAAAAAACTTTGGGAGAAACCAGGCTCAGTCAGGGGACTGGCCAGACGAACCAGCATGGTGTGGTTTAACTCCAGGCTGCATCACAAGTTAGACTGTGGATTCTGGTATTATTCAAAATATTCATCCAGTACCTTCTCCTTGATGATCAGGATACATCATGCAAGTATTTGGTTAGGGCTGAAACAACACAACTATAATTATACTACAAAACTATAATATTTAGGCCTCACAGATGCATCTTCATGTTCTGAGCTAAATATATAAATGCTATAAATATAATATTAAACCATTACACACAGCCAAATTTAGCTTTCAGGTGATCAATTGTCTGTAAAATCAGTTTCTTTTTTTTTTTTTAAAAATAGGTTTGGGATAAAAATGTATGCAGCATAAAGATTCTGAAAAACTTATGATATGGTCATATGGGGACTTCTGTTAAATGTTATTTACCAATGAAATCTGGCTGATTTCAGTGGCATATGCTCTCTTCAGTGCCCAGACTGATCTTTTGTGCCTGTGAAGAAAGGGAGGCCTTCTTGTTGTTGTTCATTAGTCTTTGGGGGAAGGGGTAGAGAAGGCCACCTCCAACCACCCATCACTGAAAAAGGTCAAAATAAATCTTCTCTCATCAGCATAAACACACAAACAAACAAACAAACAAACAAACAAACAAACAAACAAACAAACAAACAAACAGAAAGCACTTTCTGTTTGTTAATTACTCTTGCTCATGGTTACTTATGGTTAGTGATATGAACAATTCCTTAACCCTAACTCAAGGGTTGTCTTCGAATTGTGCAATAGGCTGAGGAGAGATGTGTTATTGTTTTTCTAAGCAATCGGACAGTTAATTAAACAAGCAATAAATAAATAAACAAACAAACTCACAGAGTTACATTAAAGGAGGGGAGCCGAGCAATATTTAGAGATCAATATATCAGAGAGACTTGAGAGTGGGCTCTTTTGACTTGGGCCAGTAAACAACCAGCCAGAACACCCTAGAAACAATACAGAATGTCCTAGAAACCACATAGCAACTGCCTGGCATCGACCCTAGCAGTTTGGCATGCCTAATATTTTCTTCAGAAAATGTAAAAAACTCTTTTAATTTGTAGACATACATGCAGCAAGTTATTTTCAAATGAAAGTCTACATATAAATAAACTCACACAATTAAATAGTCTCTGTCTCTTTGCATAAATGTGTTTTATTTCCTTAAACAAGCACAATGACAAAGAGAGGGGTTTATTGTCACAGTAGGTGTCATAACACTCAGTGGAACTCAGCAAAGGTCACATATTGCAAAATGTTTTGCGTCTGTTCCTTAAAGGATGAGTATAAATCCCAGATGGTATAAATGAAGTATTGTTTTCATTTTGTTTGTAGGTGATCTTTATCCAGCTCTGTCTAATGCTGCTGTTAATCTGTCTGTGTGTCATAATAAAGCAGCTTGAGGAGCTGCTCTGATGTCATGTCATGGCTCTCATGAGAATTCATTTTGGTATGGTAATACAATCCAGTCTAAAATGAGTATAGAGTGAGCAAGATCTTAAAACTGATCCTATGAAAAAGACTTTAAAGCTTGAAAACAAAATTTACACTGAAATTTAAATATTCATTGTACATATAACAACATATATCACTCTACAAAAGGTCAGAATTTATAGCCCTTGGAAACTGCTCACCTGGTTGAGCTTCTGTGTTTGTGAGAAGACACAGAAGGATGAAAGATTGTGTGCTATGTGTGCTGGAAGAGGCCAGCTAACAGTCTATGGTTTGAAATGAAATATTCTGACATTTGTGTTCAATATTCTCAATGTCATATAAATATTTCATATTAATTTACAAACATATTGATGTAATATATGTAATATATGATGTAATATATAAACTGTAACAATTATTTTACTTACAAGTTAAAGTCCTCATTTCTCCTGAACTGGTTAAGATGAAAAATCTGTAGGACACAGTTTTGGCTGAGTTCTATACATTTTGTGAAAATCCAGACAGGGCATGTTTGTTAATAATCGCACTTTCAGATAAGAAAATGTACACTCTTGTATAAACGTACCCTAAAGATCCAAAAGCGATTAAAGAGCGCCCTCTGGCGTTACTAAGTGAACCTAATCTTTCTGTATCCTATAACTAGAGTTTTGGATTAGACCTAAGTAAACTATAAACGTAAAAAAAATAATTAAAAAAATTCCCATACACATTTCCATTAGATATCAAATGTTGTGTGTGTGTGTGTGTGTGTGTGTATATATATATATATATATATATATATATATATATACACACACACACATATATATATATATATATATATATATATATATATATATTTCCATATACATTTCCCTTAGACATAAAATGTTGTATGTATATATATATATATATATATATATATATATATATATATATATATAGCATTTAACTTATAATCTATTTTTTTCATAGAAATTTCCCTTAGACATCAAATGTTGTTATTATAGCATAGGCTATCTGACAATTCATAAAAGGATTTAAACATTTTTTTTTTAATATAATTTTCAACTATTGTTGATAAATGTACACTATTTTATTTAAAGTTACAAAATTTTGTTCAGACATCCATATAACTTGTCCTTAAAAAACACTGCATGACTTAATGACAACAGGTGGACAAAGTTTCAAACCAAAATAAATATATAACTAGACTGTGTGAGTTTGCTGATGTCACATGTATAACAGAATTTTACCAATGTGAAAAGTGTAGCACTGCTTCAAAAATACCTTTAAAAACAGCTATACAGACACATTTTATTCACATGCTACAGTGCTGATCACAATTATTTGATTATTTCATCAATGCTTAAAGAAAAGAAAAAATCTAATATTAAGGGCATAACACCAAAATGTAATCTTACACTCCACAGAAATCAACAAAGTGGGAAAGGTTTGTACACCTCATACCTTTATAATTGCAATACATTCCTAAAAGTGGAATAAAGAACATTAAGAGGGAAATTGTAGTTAGATGGCACTGCCTTATACAAACAACATCGAGGAGAAATCATTGCCAGATCAAACGAGCTCTCACAGGCCCTCAGAGGAAAGACTGGTGAATGCAAAAGGTCTTACTTCGAATCAGGGCCGTGCAGAGACCTTTGGAGGGGCAGGTGCTCAAAGTATAAAAGGGGCACATGGAACACGGCTTTTAATAGGGCTGTGCTCCTTGCTGATATGTGTATCGAAATGGATGCTTCTGTATTGATACAGCAGCAAATGCCATGACGCAGGTTTGAAAAAGAAACACAGAAAAGACCATTTTAAGTTTAAATGTTAAAGACATTTGTTGCACCTCTTAATTACTCTGGAATGATATTATTATTATTATTATTATTATTGTTGTTGTTGTTGTTATTGAGTTTACAGGGTATGGTGGTTTTGCTGTTGTAAACACTACTGTTGTTGTTGTTGTAGAAAAAAATATTTCTGTCTTATTTAAAATAGAATTCTATTCTAATCCTGTTCTGAATTTATTCATTTTTTGAATGATAATGATTAGAAAAACAGGATTGATAAGTATAATTCGGAGGACGAGAAAATAAGTATAAGCCTGTTTTACTGTTGTGATAATTATTTTTAAGGCACTCTACGTTTTTTAAATAAATACTGTAATAATAATAGGTCAAAGTATTAATAACATAAAAAAGACAAGACACCTCGAAGCGCTTTAAACTTTTCCCAATTAAACAGCAAGAACGAAAGAGAACAAGCACCTTTGTTTTTATTGCTGTGTGTAGAACTATGTTAGCTGCATTTTTTATATTTAATATTAATTTTAATAAAATGTAAATTCGTCCCCCGCACTTTATTCAAGCTCGAGCAGGTGTTTTCACATAGGTTTCTAGATTTAAATCTAGATTTAAATTAAAAGAGACATGACCTGACGTTTTATTCGTATCCAAAATGAGGAGATGTGAATATCAGGAAGCTGAACACTCTCGTGCAGTGCATGTTTCATTCATACTCGAAGCCAGAGGGCGCTCTCAGGCAGAAACTTTTGACGTATGGACAAACTCACACAGCTATCGCTATAGCTGAGCTGAATAAAAGCAGAAACGTTTTTACTGATGAAACGTGAAGACAATAAACACACGATTGCGAAAATATATGGTTTATGTGTGTTTTTCAAGTTATCTTCAGGTAATAAATAAATAAACTATATGAAAAATGCAGTACTGATTGACATATCATTTAGTATAGAAACTATAAAATCTATTTCCTGAATTATTCTGTGATAAAAATGGGAAAAGGGTGTTCGTAGTAGCCTTTATAAACGAACTCCACTTACCGGCAGCCGCGGACGTTACTGAAGGCATCCTAAAGGCGTGTCTGCACGTGAGGGATCGTCCCGGATGAGATCGTCAGGTGAAAGGTCATCATGTGGATAATTTAATTTACGGCTAAACTATTATTAACTAATTGTACTAATAGTTAAATTGGGCAGGCCTTCACAAAAGGGCGTTTAATTACAAAAAAAAAAAAAAAAAAAAAAAAAAATTGCTTTGACAAAAGGGCACTTTGGGCATCAAGGGGAAAAGGGGCAGGTGCTCAAGCACCCACCGCCCCCCCCCCCCTGCACGTGCCTGCTTCGAATTCAGAGACATTTGAGCTCAGTCGCTCCACTGATTAGAAAAGCATCAGAGAGAAAATGTCAAATCCATTCTTACCAGGACAGGTCATTTCATCAAAGTCATCTCAGGAGGAGACTGTATAATGCTGCAGAAATTTCCCAAAAGCCCTCGACGACCACTGTAGGTCGTCTCATATAGGCTATACAGACTTTTAAAAACCTTTAATTAATTGCTCCGTAATTGTTATTTGTTAATTTAGATCTTATGTATTCGGTTTAAAATGAGATGCAAACTATTGTACAAAACCAATCCCTACAATTAAAATACATCATTTAAATTTTTAGACGCTTTTATAGAAAGGGACTTAAAAATGAGGAAAACAACACGCGATTCATCTTAAAAACATTCACCAATGAATCCAACATAGACTTGCTTTAAGCAGCAACATTTGTACACATTCCTCTACTGAAGCGGGAGTGGCTGTATTTGTCAGGACCGTTGGGGCGTTCCCACGAGGAGCTGGACACAGCGATTGGACAGCTCGCTGGAGATACACACATGCACGTGTGAGGTGTTTGTAGCTTTCAAACTGAATTTAGGCGGGTTTTTCGGTTTTCCTCCGCAGCCTGTCTCGAGATCAGACAGCTCTGTGACGACTTTTTGGAATGATTCAGTTGCATTAGATTCGTAACCTGTTAAACTGCAAAGTGTTTTGATGGGGAATAACGGATCTTCCGCGGTGTTTTCCGCTCAAGGGACAATTCACAAGACAAGAGTTCAGTGGCAAAGCAGCAGTCTGCAAGGTGGGTGTCTCGCTTATTTGTGACTATACTAGTAATATAGTGTATGACAAAGTATTTTAACAGTTCAAAATGTCACAACATTAGATACAAAACATAAAAACGAGTGGCATCTTAAACAAATGCTTCTTGAGCTTCTCTCGGAAATAACTTTTCTGAGCCGTTTATGCAATGGCAGGTGCCAAGGTGAGTTTTAGTGGATGTGTGACGTCAGTCCCCCTCACAGGTAGAGTAACTACGGGTGTAGCTCATTATCACATTACCTATGAACATGGTTCACTAACGTTTAAGGTTCCACAAGCTGTCACAAATTTAAGTAAAAAAAAGTAACTCAGATACTGTCATGTAAATTTAAAAGTAATGCATTACTTTGCTAGTTACTTGAAAAAAGTAATCAGATTACATAACTCACGTTACTTGTAATGCTTTTATCATTTCAAACCTAAAACAAAACAAAGCAAAACATAGTTGTGGTCATGGTACTCACTCACTGTCTTAATGAGTGAGTAATTGAATTAATCGCTCAAATATGTTAACTAAATTTGTTAACAGATTTACACAAGCATTGCTCAGGGAAAATATTGGTTGATTTTAATTTTCATAATTTATAATTTTGGAAAGATGTATTTATTCATAACTTCTTGTAAAAAACATCACATTTACAATTGTGCATATGTGATATTACTCAGTTATGAAATTATATAATTCTTTATTGTAAATGTACATCAGGGACTGCAAAAGTGGTCTTTGTTTCTACTGAAGAATTGTGACATTATTATTATTAATCTATAACCTCTTTCAAACTCTATTAATTTGTAGAATATAGTTTATAATAGTGTCATTCTGTTATAATACTTAATAATATTGTTGGGTTGCCATTTATTACATTTTTGGAAAATACCATGAGAAAGGACACTGTTCCAGTAATTTTCAGAGTCAAACAGGAAATGTAACTCCCACGATGAGAAAGGGGTGGCCACTGGCTTCTGAGCTATGCAGAGTTGGCAAGGTCGTGGCTTTCCCAGGACCTTGATGAGAACAGTCAAGAGGGAACAATTATTTCTAGTACAGAAATGAGGAGAAACATTTGGTCTGACTAACTAACATTATATAAAAGATTAAATTAAATGTGAATTAATTTCTGAAACTCTTTATTGAAAGATTTAAGTATAAATTGTCTAAGAACTTTAGAGTTTGACATAGTGTGCCATTCTTGATGGTGGCCTGGTGGATCTTTTAGCATGCTATTATACACAACCGTTAGAGGGCAATTTGCACTTAATAGCATAATCTTACCAGCAGATGGCAGCTAATGTCTAACTGAATAATGAACTGTTGTTTATTTCTGTTGGATACTGTAATGAGAACAATAATAGCAGAACATGTTATTTCTTTAACTTATAGCAACAATTAACAGTATCAAATAAAAGTAGACAAATGGTGTTCATTTTGAAACCTTTTCTTTATACATCTTTTTAGCGATCTTCACTTTGAATGAGTGACATCTAATGCCGCTTTATTGTAGCATTTATTAAATACTTTCATGTTTACTTAGTTTTCTCCAAGTAGCCATCATTTAAAGTGTTTTCCTGCTGACAACCACAGATGCATGGCTCTAACATGCATTTTTTTTATGTATGTTTCTCATTTGTTTAACTGAGTAACAGCTCTTTGAACATACATACATTGTTTAAGGCACTTGGCTTCAAGTCAGATGAGTAGTTTGTCTGCATTCCATCATCCACTGAGTCACAGGCCAGTCAGCCAACTGCAAAAACAAAAAGTGTGTTGTAAAATAAAAATGTTTAAAAAGTATCAGATTTATTGTATACCTTAGAGGGAGGGGATATACCTCAGGGAGGATATATATTTGAATTCATCAAATAAACAAATCATCCAAGACATAGGCCAGCCCTGGTTTGTAGCAGCCATTCTATGATAGTCAGGCAAACAGGCACAAACTTTAGTGAGGATTAACACATCCTAGACCAGGGGTCATGAAAGTGTTATACAGTGAGTGATAAAGACCAGACATTGGTTGTAGACAACACAAACATGCGCATAAAGAGGAAACGATGCAGTGACAGCTATCAGCACATAATAATCTATATTTATAGACTAAAAAGTAAAGTGCCAAAGGGAAGTGCCTCCCTGCATGCACTACTGAACTTACGGAAATTTAACCCCTTATACTGGTCTTTTCAGCAGGGCCTTCAAAGAAAAAACTAATTATTTTAAAATTTTCTGCAATTTTCTTTTCAGTTCCAAACAAGAAAGTTGCTATAACAAGTTCAGTTCACACTGACAGCGATTTGCATGGGCAAAACAAATGGAAGGTTTGGCAACTTCAAGCATCATTAGTGAACACCCATAATGATACAGCAATGTTGAGCACGCCATTTTGAAACTTAATGTAAATGCAAAGGGATTCAACTTGTGGGAGTGAAGACGGTGGATTTGTGATGATGTATCACATGATGATACAGCTGGGTACAGTGGAGTAGGAACACCTGTTTGAAACCAATATTTAATCTATAGAGTTATATATCTATAACAGTTAAAATATAGAGCAAATACATTATTTCAGTGGCTATACAGTACAAAAAGGACCAAGTTTTAATGTCAGTTAAGATTATTGCATTTAAACATGCGTTTAAAGTCAACATGAAATGACATATGCAACCTGTTTTAATTCTGTGATGGGATGGATGGGATTTTATCCATGAGAAATTGATTAGATTTTGGGTTAGAGACCTAAATGTTGGTATAATTTCTGTTAATTAGGCCATACTGACTGGGACTAGGATGTACAGACTAAAGATCAAGTTTACCCTCAAGACCATGTGAATCTATCCAGTAGTAGCTCTTTTTTTTTTTTTTACATCTGTTGTGAATTGCTATTATTTTTGGAACCTTTATTAAATTAACATGATTTCAAACGGTCAACGTTTGGCCTTTTGAAATGGTCCACTAGTGTGTGTGTATATATGTCTGAGGATAGTTGCCAGTGAAGAGCTTGGGACTGTGTGCATTCTTGGGGTGCCTGTCTCAAACATGTATTAAGAAAGTAAATAGGGTCAAATTTATGGTGACATTGACTGACTTTTAACTGTCCTCAGTCCTCATCTAAAATGGAGCGAGAAAACAGTCATAGCATTAACATAATTATATGTTCAATTTAGTACCATTCAGGGCAACTGGTTTGTCCCAGTTAGTGAGTACAAAGTCAAGCATATGGCAGCACGGCTTACTGTGCTTGAAGCTTGTTGTTAATAATGTAAAACGATCATTTGGGATATGAGATACCCTTACACAGAGGAAGTTCCCATATTTACAGCTTCTTAAAATAGCCCCTGTGCACAGCACTTGGCGTGTATCAGTGTCCCTTTCAGAAGCGAGGGGCCCAGATTTTTTCCCCCACATGGATGAAACAATGTCATGGTTTGCAGTGAAAAGCTGAAGGGAAAAAGGGCATGTATGCACGGATGTTGGGCCTGGGTAGAGGGGCAAAAGGTGACCAGAAACTATAAAACGAAAGGCTCATTTCCCTTCATCATTTTACCAGTCTGCTGGGGAAACCATTACGTAATGCAAAAGAATCTCTGACCTGCCATTGTCAGCCAATCATCTTTACAGTTTTGTTGGGGAAAATTGTGTTGCTATTTCTCAGTGGGTGGACTCACATTCATACCTGTTGATGTAGTCTCCTTATGGTACTCTCTGTGTTATTTAATTCTCTGTATGTCTCTTGCATGTGCTGTAATACATTGGGCTTGGCAGTATGATAGTAGAAATTTATCACCTGGTAGAAATGCTGCTATTCCATTTAACTGCAACTGGACTGATTTATGTTATTTACATGTGTGAGCAACAAAATACAGAGAAGAACGTATCAAAACAAATTATATGAATATTTATGATTTTGGTCATTTTGCCAACAAAAGTCTATGATAGACTGGCCATCTGTCCAAGGTGTTTTCCCCGCAACACTACAGAATGTTTATATATATATATATATATATAGACCATGTGATATGAATGTTTATGATTTTGGTCCTTTCGCCAGTGAAAGCTGGTGTTGGTGTTGAAATGTCCTTCTGAACAGAGCAATATCTACGTGACTAGCATGACTTGGAAGCAAGGTTCTGAAATGGGGAAAACAGAGCACTGTATCTGAATAGATCCTTCCTCTGCCTGTTTTGTGTTTGAAAAAGTCCCCTTCACAATACTTTTGTGTTAGGGAGGAACACTTCAAGAGGGTGCCAAAATAAGCAGATTTAATCACAAGAAAACAAGCAAGCTATCTTCAGACTTCCACTGCTGCACATGCTGCAGCTGTTTCAGCAAGTCATGTGATAGTGATGTGCCTTGGAAACCGCCAAAACAGTAACGCTGACATGCACAGTCCTATTGTTGGTCACTACAGCTATTGTGTTCCCCTCTCCAGGAGGCTTGTTCTACTAATAGGTCTTAAATTTGTATTGTAGTTGTCTGTTTCAAGTAGTACTGTAAATTTTAACTAAAAAGCAATCTATAAAAATATATCTGCATAATAATTATCAGATGAAACCATATAATCACTGGTAGGGCTGGGCAATATATCTCATGCGATATGCATACGCATCTCGTCAGTAAAGCCGGTTCCTTGATTAGCGGTAAATCTCCATCACCTGTTTTCAAATGGAGCGGCGTTTAATACACAGAGCCGTAGATCACTGAGAAGCTACGCAATATCGCGTTCATTATCGAAGGCGATTCATCTGCGATAATGAACGCGATATTGCGTAGCTTCTCAGTGATCTACGGCTCCGTGTATTAAACGCCGCCCTAATCACTGGCAAAGATTTCTGACTTATTTTACCAACCCAGGATCATTGGAAAAATGTGCCTATGGTGGAATTTTGGCAAAATGGTATTACGTTGCTTCTTGAATGTTGTGCAACACTTTCAGATTGTCTGTGCTAAAAGCATGTTTAGTTTTATCAGAAACGGATGAATGTGAATCTGTCAATGTTTATTACAAAGGTTGTTAAATGTATTGCGGCATTTCAGAAATTAAATAGTGGGTGTCTAGTGTCTAGTGGGCACTTTTGAAAATAAGAGGACTCATACACGAGTGCACCACGTTGCAAGTGCAATGTTGTACCAGGTGGGCTACCGAGCATGTTTACTATATAAAAAAGCCATACATAAGGAGCTGATTATGTGATGCAAATGTCAAAAGGTATTAGTATCATGCACTATGATGAAAGTGTTTTGAGGTCATAACATAGCATTATTAATCGATAATCTGCCCCTGTATTTACAGTTTGTGTGAACAGGAATAAAAATTATTGCCGTTTTGCTGCATCTAGTGTTCATTTCAGTTGGACATTGCAGTGAATTGTTTTTTGCAAAAAGTTTTGCAAAATGGACCTGGCTGGGTTGTATTTACTGTTATGCTCACTTAAGTGAGCAAGTGCAAAACTGCAAAAATCACTATACCTACATTAGAAGCCAATATGTTGTGGGAGGTTGCCAGGGTGTTGTTATGTGATTGCTAAAGTGAATAGTTTTTTTTCAATGTGTCATTGTTTGGATAAATAGGTAGGAAATCAAGCCAGTCTACACACCCCTGTTAAAGGTGCTTTTTGGGATGTAAAGAAATGAATCATGTCTGCAGGGCCATCGCAAGTGGGTTGCGAGGCTCTCTGCAAAGAGGGGGAGGGTGTTGGTTTAGCAACAAGTGCAACTTTCACGCACATCTACTGGTCACATAGACAGTAAACCTTATAATTCAACTGAACGGTACACATCAATTTCAGACATAGCCTGAAAGAGAGTGGATTTCTAGCATATTGTCTTGAACTTCTCAGGTACTATCTATGTTTTGACCCATTTCAGAGGCCAAAATTAGAATTTAAAATGCGCTGAGTAAAGCTCTCTAAACTTGACGTGCTCGCTGACATGAATGCGTAAGAAACATGGTCACACACACTGCCCATGTTTGTTTATTTATTTATTTAATTTTCATAATTCATTACTGTTGGTCACTTTTTACATTTTTCTGTGGGTTTCGCAAATATTTAACCAATGAAAATTATTAAAAAATAACTTGTAACTAAACTAAACTCAAGCTTGAATGAAGTGCTGTGCACATTTTGGTCTGTCTCTGCTTGTTTGCTATGGAAGGGTAAATAAAGAAATGGCTGTTTGAATATGTGTAACACGTTTTTTAACAAGCAGAATAATACAGTATCATGATACAAATAATCTCACTATTAGCTTTGACTTTTTGATATTATAGTCTTTCGAAGGACAAAAACATGAACATTAAAATTAATTGGCTTAACATCATCAAGTCAGCAGTTACTTAATTTTGCCATGAGGCCCTGTGCAGTTGCACAGTTGGCGCGTCCCTTGCGATGGTTTTGCATGTCAGATCTTATTCTACATTTAATGATGTGAAAGAACTCCAGATTGATCATATTGCTGGGGGATCTCGTTTACAGCTTACAGCTTTTTTTTTTTCCTCTTTTTTTTAAATTAAATTTAGGTCTGGCCTCAGACTGGCCTCTTCTTCTTCTGAAGCCATTACTTTATTGATTTAGATTTGTGTTTGAGATTATTATCTTACTGAAAGATAAAAGATAAAAGTATATATTTGTTTTAAGATTACATTACAGGTAGAAAAGATCTGATATGACTTTAATTAGATTCACTTTTTACATCTCAAAAACCTTCAATTTTAACATGGGTTTGCGCTTTTTATACCCACTAAGAAGTTATTTTAACATTAAAAAAAAAACTAGACACATCACCTGTATAGACAGAAACTTACCTGGAAAAAAAGCTGAGATAAGACATTAACTTCCAGTAAATGGTGTTATGTCTCACATTCTGCTTCAGTGAATGTTATATGAACTGAGCCAGCCATCAGTAAAATGAGATTTCTCACAACACTTAAATTAATCACAAGATAGCAAGCCTACCAGTTATACATCTCTCATGCCCGAGACCCAAGGTCAACAAACAACATTCAAAAGGGTGCTTTAGCCCCAAAATACCCTGCAATGTCTCTTTCCCATGGAGAGTGGTATGGCCCACCTCCCTTAAGGACCCCTGTGCTCTGGTGACAGCTCTCAGGGTGTTGTTAACCTTGTGCAGGAGAGGTGACACGAGGCCCCACAGGCCAGTTTGGAGTTGCTTTAAAGGGTATTAAAATAGCATTCAAAAGACAGGACAGCTGTCTTACTTGGGGCTTCTGAAATAAATACTGTGGATATATAACTAATGACATCCCTGTGATATGGATGGCATTGTTTATACATCATTAGATGTTTGTATCCTTGATAAACTGTTCTAATGTTATGTCAAAGAGCCTGTTGACACGTACCTTAATGCAAAGACATTTTTGAACATATCCATCTTTCTGACAGGGATGGTTTTTCAGTTTTTAGCAATGCAGAGACCATTCATCACTACTAGTATTACTCATATTAAAGGATAGAGATGTGTAAAAAACCCCTGGGTATTAACGTTTGGCACAAAACCGACCTTGCAGAATATCATAGAGACTTGGGGTTGGGATTGGACCACTAAGGTAAAACGTAGCACCCTAGAATCTCCTGGGAACCCCCGTGACAATGACTTCTCCACGGAGAAGCATCACTCACATTTTTCTTCAAAAAAAATCTGGTTGAATTTAATATTTTTAAAAAGTTTTGGTAATGTGTAATGTTGCTGATATGGTAACAAGGATTCCCTTAAACCAGCAGTATTACTAAAAGATCAAATTCACCTCTCATTAATCTCAAATTCACATGGCTTCCATTAAATCTTACGATGTGTAAGCCCTATTTAGAACACATGGCTACATTCCACTGGTTTTCAAAAACGGAATTCTCTGGAATAACAGCATTGTGCCATATCAGTAGGAGGGGGAATTACCACCAGTCCTTTGTCATCAAGAAGGACTAGACATTTGCTTGTAGCACTTTACATAAGTAAAAGCAATGTAGTACAACTTTCTAAATTCCTTACAGAAATTAAAAATTGTAAGGTGTGGGAGCTTCTTTTCACTGAGGAACATATGCTGGTTCCCACGTTTAACCACCCTTTGACCTCAAGATATCAGATGCCACAGTTTGGACTGGTTTTTGTTGGTGTTCATGGCTTACTGAGAAAGCAAGTGTAATGGAAACATCCAAGGACGTAGACATACTGTAGAACCGCTTTCTTCATGTCAACAGTGTATCCAACATTTTGAGCCACAGAAAGTTTTTTTTTTAATTCTCTGTAAAAAGTCACTGCAGTGAAACGTTTGTGTCTGGGATCCATATGCGCATACTAACTACTGCATGCTGATCACTTGTACTCAGGACATTTTGAAGTCACTGACAGCTCTCTCATGTAGCTCCCCATTAAAACAATACAGAGACCATGAATTACTGTGATTTGTACCACAAATACCCGATAAACATTGTAAAATCACTGTAGCATATGACCTATATAGATTTGTTAATAAAAACTGGAATAAATCCTTCTGTTAGCTAATTATTATAGTTTATTAGTTTGAATGGCTATTTACAGTTGTCAGGGAATGCTGAAATTAAAAAAGTAAAATAAATAAACAAATAAAAGTAAAATAAAATGAATGAAAAGTAATTAAATGCAGAACTACATTGATGTGCCATCACAGGTGTGTGTGTGTATTGGCTATTTAGCTTTGAATGTGGCTTATCCAGTCAAATTTCTGAGCCTGAAATAGTCACTTTATAATTGTCCCAGTTTACGTTGGTTCACCAGGTGGTCTGCCGCACTTAGACGGTTCTACTAGGTTTGGGTCAGTTATATGTTCCTCTAGATGGAAAAAGACTATTTTACGACAGTCATTAAAATATTCTTTCGGTATTTGACCCCTGTTGACCTCAGGGGTTTGTCAGGCAGGTCGACCTCTGTTGTCAAGGTTTACACTATCTTGTGTCTGTTTATGTGTTACGGCACTTTAGAGAACATGACACTCAGCAACCTCCTACTGTTTGTCAAATGAACCTCTGATACTCTAGAAGCCCGTAACCTGAAATTTAAGACCTCAAAGACTAAATTTTGGACATATTTGGGACCGTTTTTACCAGACTGAATATGCAGGGTGGTTTACCAACGGATATCCATTGGATGTACAATCCATTGCATCATGGTTTTCTGAGGTAGAAAGGTCAGTTGCTTATCTTTCTCAATCTGCACTAGCATTTACCTTCCTCTATTTAAATTTACATCTCAAATATTTAACAATGTATTGCTATTATTACACTGGTTTGTTTAAAAAACATTTGACTAATATTAGCATTTAAGTTAATTGTTTGTAAATAATGCATTGAAACATATTTTTTCTACAGTAGGCCACATTTTGCAATTATTATTTTGCAATAACCATGACAGGAGCTTGAGATTTGATATATTGTAATTAATTTAAAGGGCATATTTTGAGAGTCTGTGTTGCCCTAGAGTCAAACATACAAAATACAGCCCACAAGTCCAATCTGGCCCGTAGGATGATTTGAACAATAAAACAAATAAATAAAATATTATTTTGAAAAGTAAAGTGTATTTGCTAAAAATTTTTATTTTTAATTTAAAGCGGAACAGACTGCTAATTTATTTGCATTGATGTTATGCCTCGGGACACCTGACACACATGCACGTTATAAAGTGGCACCAGAATCAATGCCAATGGAGGCTAAAAATGCCCTCTAAGAGTGCTTGTTTTATATATTTATGACATGATAGTTGTTTTCCCAAATATCAGCGTGATCACAAATGAATTTATTTTAACAGTTCAACAAACAAAATATTAGCATTAAGTGAATTACATTTTAATCACAATGTTGTCTGTTTTCGCTGTTTCACCAACAAAAATTATTTTTAACAAAGCCGAAGTAGAACATTTGTGCGTCTCCGATAGGGATGTGCGGGTCTAGTCGACTAAACGGTACAGCTCCTACTAGTCGACACTGAAAACAATAGTTGATTACACGAAAGAAAAAAAACCACGATGATTTTATCATTCAAATTACCATCATTTTAACGTTACATTTAAAATATTTTAAATAAGTTAAAATAAAACTTTTGAAAAAGAATACATATCAAAATATTTAAATATATAATTTTTTTAAGAGCGTATCTGGGCGGAAACTACATTTTTACCTCAGACCTGGCGTGCGTTTTCTTCATGTCAGTTGCGGCGAGCTCAAAATGACCACTCGAAAGAGTAGCAAGGTGTAGGATTATTTTTTTTAATTAGAAGGAAATGGACAAGTTTTGCGTAAACCTGTGTAATGTCAGATTGGCTTACAATAACTGTACTGGAGCAATGCATAATCATATTCAATACAGGCATGTATGCGTTAACTTGGAGGCTAGTCAAAGCCAGCAAATGTCAATCATGTCATACACTACAACCCGCCGCTGCGGTCCACGATCCCATCTGCACCGTCTATTCCTCTAAACGAAGACCCACTTGTTGTGCTTCTGTTTGTGTACCTTGATTCAAAATCTTGGCATTTCTTCTGATTTAGGTTGTGCCAGGTAGGGTGAATTAGTGTCAACGTTTGCAGGTGGTTGTATCAGTATCAGATGACCTCAGGGAGGATTTGAGTTTAATGCTTCTTTTGTCCTCCACGTGAAAGTTTACCAACAGAGAGCTCCCCCAAAAATATGGAGCTTATAATATGACAAAACTATTTGAATTTGAATTGTGTAAATTTGAATTATTGACAAGTGTCATTTAACAAAACTGAATATTATGTGGCATTTAACAGTTCTGAATTAGATTTTTTTTAACTTGAATATTGAACATTTGAAATTTAACACAACTGAATTTTTTTACGGCAGTTTTTTAGTAGACGTGTATTTTCAAACAGCGGATTTTTGTTCTGAATTCTTAGACTGAAGTATCCAGTTTTAAAAATACAGCTTCAAGTTTTCAAGATGAAGAGAAATTCGGAACATCAAATTCAATATTTAAAATTCAAGCGCAGAAATTCAGATCATACAGAAAGTAGATGGAATATCCACAGGGAAGAGTAGATAATCTCCGAAAAATTAAGCAGCATTTACTCACGACCGGGAGGGGACATGTTCAGTTTCACTTATTTAGTTTTGTGTTAGCCACCATAACTTTCGTGGTGTGATTATATCATGTGCATTGGCCCACATGGATGTGAAGTTGAGGGAACAGCATCATTTCGTGTACAGTTTAATGCTTAAATAAACCCACGTGACCATAGCAACCTGGATTCAGAGATGGATAAAACATTTTCTCCATCCCACAGGTGCAGCAAGTCCAGAACTGATACGTCTTTTTTATTTAATATTTGTATATTATTATTATAAAACTGTAGGCTAATAGTAATATTATAATTATATTATTATATTAACTGGTTAGGGCTATATTTTTATATTTATTGTTATATATGCTTATTTCCCTTTCAATTTGTGTAGAGCTTTACCTAATTAACGTTCTGTATAATTATGCTAGTATTATTAATATGCTACCATATTTTGCAAATACTGTAAGCGCCTGACAATTATGCCAATGAAGTTTTGACTTTATGATTGTATTTACGCCCGTATGTGACAATGAGCGTGTCGTGGTGTGATTCATTCCTCAACGAAACACTATATTTCTAATAGTCTATTAATTAGGCGAAATAAAATTAAATATGTTAATTCAACCTTTAAACTGCACTTCCAGTAAAAAATTCCCGTAAGTCATAGCATAATCAAAGCTTTATTGGCATGACGGCATTTACAGTAGGCAATTATCATTATGAACGTTAAGTAAAGAGATCAAAATGAAGGGAAAATAAATCAAATGCATAACAACGAATATAAAAATATAACAAATAATAATAATAATAAAAATAATAATAATAATAATAATAATAATAATATAAAAATATTATGGTAAAAGACGATCAGTTAATGGACTTGGGATGGATAAAAATGTTTTCTTGTAGGCCTATGTTATTATATGCACTTTATGTAATTTATTCATGATGAACTTCATTCGAATGCTGTCTACATCGCGCACAATGGTAACCTTAAAGGCCTATGGTTAAAATAATTTAATAATGTAATAATTTCTAATAATTCATTCATTCATAATAATCTCTTAATTCAAAATTAAATATTAATAAATCCATCTCTGATAATCTCAGGTTGCTATGGTCACTTGTTTGTTTACGCATTAAACTCGTGGCCACGAGAAAAATATGTGGTTCCCTCAACATAGCATCTCGAGGCAGAGTCCTGCACGGGTCTGGCTGATACCCACGCACCCCGCAGAGACATGTTGTTATCAAGGCTGGAGCCACCAGCAGCCAATCTCCTACATGAGCTAGACAAAACTTAATCATATTTGTATAGCGCTTAGCAAAACTAATTTATTAAAACTTTTATTCAAATTGTGAATAGCAGGAAAGTAGGCGGTTTCGCTGGCGGTGCGCAAGCGGTGCTCATGCATCCAAAATCCTGCTGCTTCCAGGCAGGCGCCACCAGAGATAAAAATAAAACAACATCTTTTTGTAGGCTTTAACCAATTACCGGGCAGATTATTAACAACCAATAGAACATTTCACTGAGCTCATGTAGGTAGTGTTGAAAACATGACAAAGATCATTTATAATGTAATAGAATTCCCATTGGATGATAAACCAAAAATCTTTTAGAGAGATATAAATAAAGAAAAAAATCCAGAGCATGCGTGTACGAGTTGGTTTGCCAGGTAAAAATACAATTTCGTGTAAAATGTCATAGTTTCTGACATGAAAACCACGCTATAGCTAGTCCCATGAAATGATAATAGCAAATAACACACGTACTAAATTTCCATTATGTTTTGTTTATTTTTACTAAAATCAAATGTGACCTTGTTTGCATCTATGGTAATGTCTGCCCGAGACCGCACAAAACACTTCCACTACGAGAGAAAGCGGCAGCCGCGCGGCGATTCCAGGATTACCTCAACAAAATGATCGCGTGGCCACGACATATAATCAGCTCCCACGAGTTAATACGTGGTGGCCACGACAAAACTAGCCTAAGTGAACTGAACATGTCCCCTCCGGTCGCAGTAAATGCTTCGTTCAACTTTTCGGAGATCATCTACTCTTCCCTGTGGATGCCCTCTGACCTACTTTCTGTGTGATCTGAATTTCTGCGCTTTGAATTTTAAATATTGAATTTGATGTTCCGAATTTCCTCTTCATCATGTCTACTAAAAAAACTGCCGTAAAAAAAATTCAGTTGTGTTAAATTTCAAATGTTCAATATTCAAGTAAAAAAAATCTAATTCAGAACTATGTTAAATGCCACATAATATTCAGTTTTGTTAAATGACACTTGTCAATAATTCAAATTTACACAATTCAAATTCAAATAGTTTTGTCATATTATAAGCTCCATAAAAAAAAAGCTGCTTGGGTATGCATTCATCTGGCATGTGGATGACATGGCCTGACTACCTGATGTGTGCTCTCATGAGCGATGTGTGAACAAACAGTAAATTTGCTCTGGAAGAACTTCAGTGTCTGGAGTTTTATCTTGCCAGCGGATGTCCGGTATTCTGTAAAGTCAAGTCATGTGGAAGTGGTTAAGATGTCTTGTACAACAGGGTAGTCAGTACCACTGCCTTATAGACCTTCAGTTTAGTTTCCTATGTGGTTCCTTGACATTCAGAGCACAGTCTGCTAAAAGCAGAACTTGCTATTCTATTCGGCCCAATAATTGTGATTGTGGGTTCTGTGTATGAGGCACAAGGAGCATTCTGATGCTTGACTTCAGTCTTCCTGCTATTGATCATGAGCCCAATATTATCACAAGCAGTGCAGAACTTGCCCTTGCTGGTTTGCATCTCTGGCTTAGAGCCAGCATACAGATCATATTCATTAGCAAACAAGAAATCTCTCAGAACAGTCTTCTTCACTTTGGTAACAGCCTGAAGTCTTCTCAAGTCAAAGAGCTTCCCATCCACTCTGTACCTGAGGTTAATTCCAGCATCACTGTAAAACATGATGCTGAACAGTGTGATTATGAGTACATAGCCAAACCTTGACATAATCTGCCATAGACCTTGTCTGCTGACAGTGCTGAAGACTTTTTTTTAGGTCAACAAAGGTAGTGTGGAGTTTACAATTCTGCTCCTGTCACTTCTCCTGAAGTTGGTTTGCAGCAAAACTCAAGTAAATTGTCCCATGACCTTTACGGAAACTACAATGTGATTCTGGCCAGGGGCCGGACTCCAGGGCTCATATTCAATGCTAGTAAAATCTTAAAAATAATGGGCGTGTCATTCCTAAATTTAGGACTCCTAAATTTTTGCTCTAAGACTATTTCACAAAGCGTTTTAGCGCTAAAACTAAATCTGTGAAACGTTAGGAGTAGTGAAGAGGACTCGTAAGTCACTAAGATCAAATCACAAACTATCCTCCCTGCTGAAAAAAACAGTACAAACCACAGACATTCTAAAGGTTTTCACTACAAATACCATTACAAACATTACAAACTATCAACTTTTAAACATTTAAACTGTTAAAAAATGGTTTCCTGTAGTGTGTTTTGGGACATATTCCATTAGGATTTAGTGGTTTTAACAAGCCAACAATAGAAGGTGACCAATTACCAGTAGAGACCAACAGACACCATTACAGTTACAATTAAAACCACACTCAAAAAAAAAAGTTGTTGAACGAACTTTAAAAAATTAGAGTAAACTTTTCCACGAAATTTAATTACATTTTTCCAACAAAATCTAATTTGTTTGAAATTATTTGTTGTAATCTTGTTGTATAAACCCAAATTCCTTCAGTAGAAAATTTAAAAAAAATTTAGTCATTCCTACTAAAAAATAATTAATTGAATGAACTCAATTTAATTAAGGGCAGTTACCATCAATAAATATGTGTAGCCCCAACTCACCAAAAACTATTTCATGCGATGAAATGTAATTGGTGAGGCCAACTCAATATGATCAAATATAGTTTAAATGAAATTGATACATTGATGAAGTGATTTTTTTATGCTTGTTGAACTCAAAACTAAAACATTTAACTGGAAAATAACTTATTAGGCAGACATCCTTCTACACTCAAAAAAAGATATGTTGGATTTACTTAACTTCAGGCATTAGCCAACTTGTTAGGCATAGCATAAGATGCTTTTGATACATCCGTGGTATACTAAAAGTAGTTGTTGTTGTTTTTTATTATTAAAACAACTTTGATTAATGTTAGCAGGTCCTCAACCCAAGCACATGCTCGACACTTCACCACAATGGTAACCCCCAAAAACACTAACATACCAGAAACTGTTTTAAATACAAACATAAAAGAGTATTAAACATTAACAAGTCTCCCAATTTTATCATCTTAATAAAAATGCCTAAAATAACACTTTATTTCAAGATTTACTCTCCTAATCCAGCCCTGTGCAAAGCATGATGGGAAGGGGAAATCCACTTCACGTTACAAAGCTAAAATAATTTATGCTCCTTCAAAATGAAAATATTGAGTTGAGTCAAAGCGCAACTGTTCAAGTCAGTTTAGCACAATGCAATTGTATAAAAGTACATAATTGTGCTAAACGAAAATGATTTTTTTAAATAAACTGAACAGTGTTGGAAAATCATTTTTTTGAGGTCAGTACAATTCCCATTATAACCAGTAAAACCATTAAAACTTCTGTGATGGTTTCTGTTGTTTTTTCCTGAAATTTCTGTTGTTTTTTCCTGAAATGGCTGTTTCTGGCAATCTGTCTCAGACTGTAAATATTTTAGAAACACTTATTTGCACACATATGTTTTCCCACGCATCTTTTTTTGGTTATGGAGGTTATCCCAACTCCAAATTTTCCTTTGATTATATCCATTTCATTAACTAGTTGGGCAAGAAGTAACAGCTGTTCTTGCATCCAGTTTGGTTTTCTTTTACATTTGCATGTCTTACTATCAGCCGTGATTATTCTACTCTGTTAATTAAAAGGCTGTTTATATGCATATCCGCTACGAGAAGCATACATGTAAGAGACTGACAATTAGAAAAACATATACTTGTTTAATCAGTGACACTTAGCCTGCATTTTAAAATCTTTCTTTGAATGTGGCAATTAACATTATTTTTAAACCTTTGTTTGGATATGGCAACATAATATCATGCTTTACAATATTTCTATGAATAAATCTCTGACAGAGACTATTAGCCAATCACTGTGTGCATAGTTAATAAGCATGCTGACATCATCCATAGCAACGAGGTCAACCCCGCCCCCTTACTCTTAGCTTAAGACTTCTCTCTATTCCTTAGTAAAAGTTTGTCTCAGCAGCTTTGTGAATAGGTTTTCAGACAAAACTCTTAGCTAAAAACTTTTACTGCTATTTAGGAGAACTCTTCGAGGTAAGATAAAATGTTTTGTGAATACGGGCCCTGATCAATGATCACCCGATTCAACAGCACTCTCGCAAAGATTTTAGCTGCAGTGGAGAGCAGTGAGATTCCTCTGTAGTTGTCGCATACCTGTTGATTCTCCTTTAGTTTGTTGCTTGCATGCATCTATGTTCTTTTTATTAATAACAAAGATAAAATAACAAAAATGACTATATCATGATATAAATTGTTATTGTGAAATAAAATTGCTATATCATGAAATAAGATTAAGCTTTATCCTTTTAGCTAACTTACCAATGTAGCAAAAATCTCTACATACCTGTAGGCTCGGTAGTTGCTCACCATAGTCCTGTATAGTGGCACTGGCATGTGATTATTATTATTTATTTTTATTTTATTTTTTTTTTAAAGGGGGATGAAATGTTTCTTTTAATAGATAAAATAACTATTGCCTCCATTTAGATAATCTATTATTCAGTTACTTTTCCTGTTGTTCTCTGTTTTTGTCGTAGTATCGGTTCAGTAGTTGTATTGAGATATTTTAGTTAGGTATTGTATCAAAGTCAAAATTTTGGTATCGTGACAACACTGTTTTGGCCTATCCATGGGTTGTTATCTATGGTGAAACTGCATGTCAATCTGGCAGATCCAATCTTTGCAGGATCTGAGCCTACTCTGTGAGGTCTGTAAAGTGTTAAGGGCAGCATAAAAATGTTTCAGGTCATTTATGTCAGATTGCCCCTGAATTTCAGCTGCCTTGGCACTCAAACAAAGCATTTTTCATTTTACCCACTTTGTTATTATTCTGGACTGTCCTGTCAACACTGACAAAGGCATTCTTCTTTGCAGTGATGGATTGTTCTGATAGGCGTAATGCAGTGCTTTTCAGCAAGTAGAAACCAATCTGGCTGCTTACGCACAGAGAACCCTATCAGCTTTGATGCGGATGAATGAATCGTATTTTGAAAGTATTTCCAGTCGTTTCCATCGCTGTCTGCAGAGTTTAGGTCAGAGAGTCAAGCCAATTTAAGTCATAAGCCAATTCCAAAACTATGCTTAGTTTCTTTAGACTGGCCACATGGTTTCTTTTCATGGGCTTGCTACCATGTGGTCGCCTCTTCATTCTGAAGTAAATATTCATTTTGGAGACAATGAGACTATGATCTGTTCAGCAATCAGCATCACACATAACCTTATAGTCACTCTGACATCTTGCCTATCTTTCCTCTTAACAATGACATTATCAGTAAGATGCCAGTGTTTGGAGTAGGGTACATCCAAGGTGAGGGCGCACAGGGACCAAAGTGAACAGATTTCAGTAAATCATTCATTTCAGAGAGTATTTGGCATCAAAGCATGTGATTGTTTTGGAGCAGCCCAAGCCATTTCTCATCAAACTGTGTGAAATACAGACTGAAAGGTGGCTCAAAACACCCAACCACTGCATGAGCATATGAACGCAAACTACATCTCTCGGCTGAAACAAACCAGCGTCGCGCCAGTAAAGTTTTGATAAGATGACGATTGTAATCAATAGGACTGTGAAATTAATCGAATTCGATTTTCATGCACATCTCGTCAAGTAAAACAGTTCATGGTCAACAGTAAATCGCCATCACTGTTCAGATGGTGGCATTGCTACACGAGCCGTAGTTCACTGACAAACTAGGCAATATAGTCTATAATACAGCGTTTTGAGCAGCGATATTACCTAGCTTATCGGTGATTCTGGCTTTTTCTGTCTCATCTGAAAACGATGTATTTGAACACACTGACGAGATGCATGATGTCGAATTGGGTGCACAGCCTAGTAATCAAGGTGAAGTGACATACAGAAGTAGTATATGAGGCATGCACTAGTCTGATATTATTGATGCGCAACCTTGACTGCCTTACCTTGATGCAGTCAAGGTAAGGAAGCTGGTTTAGTGGATCTCCCTGTGGTCCTCTTTGGTGTTGCAGCTTCACTTGCGCTTATTTGTATTAAAAATACTGTAAAGAAATTAGTGAATTAGTAAAATTAATTATAAAAAAAATATTCTTTTGAAAATTGTCTGACCCCTTTAAGTGAGGGCGAGCTGCGCAGCGTCACCCACACTCTCTCTTCCCAATTCCCATCTGGATGGCAAGATGACTGGAGATGTACCTGGGTGCAGTGGATGACCAGGACATCTTCAGTGTCTTGTCATGCTCTGCATGCTCCGTAATGCTTGCAGAGACTACCTTGTAAACCATTGGACCTGCCATTTATTGTTCAACAAATTACTCTTTAAGAAAGTCCTTTCCTCTAATATAACCTGCCTTTAGCTAGCAATAGCAAGTAAATTATTGCTGTGATGAAAACTAAAGGCTACTGGCTTTTTAAGAAGCAGATGAGATGTCCATCCCCAATTTTCTGTTTAAATATGAAATATGACAACATAGGACAGAAAAATGTACCAGTCAAGCCTTTTCATTGAGTCTTTAATAAATTTGCAGGAATAATCATAAAATAAAAAAGTAAGCAGAATGTATTAAAAACAAATTTTTGTAATAAAAGTATGCATGCTCTGGCAGCCAAAAGAAGTGAAGACATTAGAATTTTTCATAATTTATAAGTCATGGCAGTTGTATTTTGTACATGCATTCAATGAAAGCGTTAGACCCACTTAGACAGTGGTTATGACTCATTTTGTCATTAGATCTGTGAGTTTGGCTTTGGACAAGATTCCCCTGCTGCTCAGACAACCACATGCAGTCCTCCCAGTTGGCCATCTGCTTAGCATTTCAGTGTCTTTGAAACTTGACGGGAATTAGAATACTGCTAATGTAACACTTCGCAGTCCAAGAACTAGTCTCTCAAGCGCATTGTAGCGATTTTGATGCCATAGTCCAAGTCTTACCACACAGTGTGACAGCATCTCAAAGAACCTAATGCTTTTACTCTGACGAAAAAACTCTGTTCTGGTGGTAGCTTTGGTACATGTGCAGTTTTCCTGCACATTTAAACGTATGCCTAATGCTGGTACAAATTTAGTCTTCTCCTAAAAATGCCCTCCCTTTCCAGAATTGTCCCGTAGAAATGTTTTTTCATGCATATCCTTTTTGTCAAGTCACATTGCCCTGATTGCCATCCCTGACCATGCCGATGGCTGCCAGCGTTACATGAAATCAGACTGACAGATTCGTGTTGGCGGTTCCCAGAGGAGAAGGGACACTGACAATAATGTTCAGAAAAAGGTTTGTAGATTTTCCCATTTTCCCACATTCTCATTACCAAAACCTCAATCTCACCACCATAATGTGGGAAAAATTTTGATATTATACTTGTATTTATACACCAAGATGTTTTTTTCTTCTGCTTAAAATGTATGCTGAGATTTTTTAAATCATTGTAATTGTAACAGTGCTGAAACATGAAGCAAATGAAGCAAATGGTGTATCAACCCAAGTGCAGTTTATTTCAAAGAGTGAAAATCCAAAACCAAACTATGAATTAAGACCAAAAACATGAAACAAAACATGACCATAACATGAACTTGACAAAACAATGACCTGAGATACAAACAAAGAACACTACATTTTAAATACAAGATGTTGTCATTGGTTGTTTTTATCATGTGATTACCCTAGTAATCACATGACAAAAACAACCATAGACAAAACAGAATTACTAAACAAGATAACAATGATTGTGAAAAAAGGCAAGATAGAACTGATAAGAAGATAAGGCAATGAACTAATGAACATGGCAAGATCACATAAGGAAATAAGGAATCTCATGATAGGAACTTTAATAAAATAAAATAAAAGACATAAACATATCCTAAAACAGACATGACATATCCTCCTCAAAGGGCAGCTCCTGACAAAACAACACCTCCAAAAGAACAAAATAGTCCAGGAGGGTGCTGGAGAGGGGAACAAGGGGGAGGGATGTAGGGTTAGGCCTGTGAATTGGAAGTGGGCCTGGATCATGGCATGGTGGCGGATCTGGACCTTGGAGCAGTGGACAAGACCATGGACTGTGGGGGAGAGGTGGGCCTGGACCGTGAAGCATTGGACGAGACCTTGGAGGATCTGGTGGCCATGGTGGAGCCAGTAGAAATGGAGAACACCAGGGTGAAGCCAGTGATGGAGATTACCACCTCAGCAGAGAAGAAGACCACTGAGGCAGAGTCAGCGGGTCAGGAGGCCATGGTCGACTTCCGTGGCAATGAATGAGCAGCCACTTCCTGGGGACCCGTTCTGCACAGGATTTCTAAATTGCCTAAAATAACCAGGTGTTGTATGACATCAAAGTACTGCGAGAGCGATTTGAAAGCATAAGGAGCCATCTGCTCTGCGCTGTATAGCTTTTGCGATACTTTGATGTCATACAACGATCAATCGGCGCAGTGCAAACAACCAACACCTGGTTATTTTAGGCAATTTAGAAATCCTGTGCAGAATGTGCCCCCGGAAAGTGGCACGTCTGGTCACCTTATCATAGCCATGACAGGGGGCACAGAAAGTTTGTGGATGGCCTGCCTTCCCCTTTAGTGCAAAATCATTAAAGTTTACCTGGTAGCATAGTTCACAAATGTTCTAAACATATTCCCCAGGAGATGACTGCCCTGGTGTAAATGCAGGAGTGCAACTGCTAGGTTCATGGTTGGTTGTGTATTTTGTAACGGTGCTGACCATAGGTGGAGGGTGAACCAACTCCAGGGTAAGGCTAAAAGTAGCCTAATGTTAGTGTAATCTATTGACAACACACATCATAAACCCAACCTTTAGGCAAGTACCAGATATGGGTGTCATGTCATAAGACATTTTTAATACAACTGGATTTGTATTTAACATGATCATAATTTATTAAAAACATTGTAAGTTGAGAATTATAACGCTTTCACTTTCATGGTTATTCAAACAGCAATTAAATTATACAGAGAAAGCAAGCAAAGAATATTTACATTATCAAAGAACAGTATGGCTGACTGTTTCAGTCTAGCGCGAGTCTGAGCACTTTAAAAAAAAACAAACTCCCGTTATAATCAGTGACATTGTTTGATGAATGAATCTCTTACATACATCATACCTGCATCTGCACTTTATTTATGATGAGACAATTTGAAAATGTGCGCAATTCAGTCAGCGAGTGCGCGCACTGATCAAAACTCCGGAGTTTCAGCAAAGACTCATCTGAACGCTTCTGACTGGCCATTGCATTCATAAACTTTGTGTGCGATTGGTTATAATGTGCAATGCTGTAAAAACGCATAAAAAGAAATATGCTGCAACATGAGCAGATCTAAATTTAATGCTGCAATCAGCACTTTTTATTTCATTTTCATTTTATTTGCGACAGCCGTAGTGGATTTAGTTTAACTGTGTTCAACTTCCGTTGAATTCTGACCCATTGCCAGGTGAAGGCTAAGGCTAATTCAAGATGATAACTCGTGACATTCTACTTGGAGCTGTTCACAGCCTTGGACTCAGAACTATCAGACTATCAATGCCTAAACATAGCGCCTAATGAATTTGAGGTGGTCAGGTCGTACAAGCTGTAGCTCTCAGAAAATTCCCACAAGTTGGTGTTCACAAATTATGAGTTCTACGAGGACATGAACACTTTTTACAAGTTGGTATTTCGTAATCAGGGTAATTACAATATGGCGGGAATGCACCTTTAAATACAAGACTAAGGTAATCACATGACAAAAACAACCAATGACAAAACAAAACTACTAAACAAGATAAGACAATGAATCAAAGAAAACATGACATATAAATCAAAGGAACCACAAGATCACATTGACGGGAACTTCAAAATAAAAGACCTGAACAAAACCTAAAACAGATGTAACAGTATTTTTTGGTAATGAAATTGTGAATAATAAGAATAAAAAAAAATGGTTAGGGTGTTTGCAACACAATGCAAGAAATGTTAAATATCCTGACAATAATCTTAATTTATTATTTTTAATCTTAATCTTCCTACTAAATTGTAATTTTATACGTTTACATATTATATAATTTCACATAATATAGTATTTGTTTCATATTTGCAACAGGAGCTGATGGCATGCATCCCATTGCAAGATATCATTCTATCCCAAACAAAGAGCTTTTATGCTTTTATTCATGTGATGTTTGTTTACAGTGCAAATAGTCTCCGCCTCAAACATTCTTCCTGTGTTAACCACAGTTATTGCCGCCTTTCCTTCTAGAACCATGACACATGTTTCAGAAGAATTTGATTGTGCATTGGCCCTGCCTTAGTTTACATATACTGTGCATAACAGGATCTATCTGGTACTGAGGAATAAACTGATATAAATATATTAAACTGCACTATACCAAGAATCTGCTACAGTTATATTACAATATAATGGCTTTAATATGAAAGTATATTGCAAAATTGCTTTGTTATATGGTTAACATATAAAACCATTATATTTTTTGGAAATCGCTGGCATTTAATACATTAATAATCCCACTAAGTTTCTTTTGACATCCACAAGTGCACTTTTTGTGGTAAATGGACTACGTCATAACATTCCTACCCTATCAATTGTAGGTAAAACTTTCTGGGTATTTTGAAATTATTTTTATGCATGAATATGGAATAACCATTGTCCTTGTTACTGTCTGAATGGTCACACTGTGTGACATACTGTGCATAATGTGAACATAACCTCTTGAGAAGATCTGGGGCAGATTTAATAGCGGTTGGCCTGTGTCCGGCAATCATGGGCTAGGTCTGTTTGGACAACGCTCCTCAGAGACAGCTACAGCTCACAAGACAGGAAGCAGCTTGCTTGGATCCCAGCGGTCAAGGTTGTGAGGAGATAGGATAGAGGTTGGGGCAGAGAGGGGATTTCCTCGTAAGGGGTTTATGTCATTTTCAAAAATACCCACAACTATTCTACAGTCATGAAACCTTCATTTCTGGAGAAATTTAATTTCTAAGAGCCAGGTGATTTACATAAAATAAGCTGTATTTCATAATACAGCTTGAACATCATTTGATATCATTTCATGAGATCTAGTAATATTTCATTTTTAACCTTCATTTTATACAGCTTTCCTGTAGCTCAAAAATACAGCATGGCACTAGCAACGCCAAGGTCATGGGTTCGATTCCAAGGGAAAGCAAGAGCTGATAAAAATGTAAAACTGTAACTTGAATGCGATGTAAGTCACTTTGGATAAAAGTGTCTCCTAAATGCATAAATGTAATGCAAATGTAACCTTCTTGGGGCTAATAGAGCATATTTATTTATTTGAATGTTATTAGCTTGACCCACAAATACAGATATTTAATTCAAATTAGTTGAGTTAGGCTATACCACACTTTAACAAAGTACCATGACAATACTATGATTTTTGGACATGGTAGTACCATGTTCGTTGACGTTGGAGTATAATGTAAATATCCTGAAATGTAATAAACATATCAGTAGCAAGGTATGTAACATTATTTTGTTGCGTTGTGTTGAGTCTAGGCTAAATTAAGAGGAATGCGTTTTGCCCTTGTATCGCGTCTTGCGCCATGAGCGTTGCGTTTCAAGACGGCGTATCAGGTTAAAAATAGTTCCGTTTAAAAAAGACGAGCGTGACCAGCTGTTCTTGAACACAAAGAACGCGTTATTTGTGAATGTTCTCTTTAAACTGGAAGAATCGACGTCGCGTTTGAAACGTCGCGTCGTTCACACAGGACGCGTCTGTGATATGTACACATGCGCCGTTGAGTTGCGTCTAGCTGTTTTTATCAGGGTTTTTGCACCACCAGCGTTGCGTTTTAAGACGTGTCAAGTTAAAAATAGTTCAGCTTTTAAAACGCTTCTTGAGCTCCCCTCCTTAACTGTTACATTTTGTCGCGAGCTTTATTTAAACGGAAGACTTTACAAATCGATGTGCGCGCTACAGCCACTTTTGTTTATTATAACGACAGCATTGCAATTGGTCGCGTCGCGTCCAGTGTAGATGGGTTGTAGGATGATCAGGCGTGGGGAGGGTTTGGCTGGCCAATGCGCTAATAGACGCCAATGGCTTGAAAAGCCGCTTCTGTGTGCATGATAGTATGAAGACGCTGCGACTCTCAGGCGCGTAGAGATTTCACACAGCTGCGATTACGAAAATATTCCGTATATCTGATAATAAATGGACAGACTAGGAGCAGAAGCGTTCGCGATCCACTTGTCGCCAAGGGAGAGCAATTGTTGGAAATAATGGGGAATACAACACCCAAACCACTAATAGGTAGGAGATGGCTTGGTTGACTGTTGGTTGATAGCCTGTCTTGTGACAGAAATAAGAAGCATTTTTGTATGCTTTAATCTGGATAGAGATGTGTAATGTCTTGATTTCTTGTGCAAATATAAGGCACGTATACTAGCTTCTGAACTATATTGGGATGACAGTGCGCGCTGCGTAGGAGTGAGAAGATGATGGGTGATGTTCAAGTTATTCAAAGACCCTGCAAATGTGTCATTGCTTAAAGCTATCTAATTTATTAAGCATAACATCAGCCTTTATGTTTTAAGATTCTTTTTTGTGGATGTTGCATAGCGTTTCCAACTAAATTGTGAATATTTGGAAAGGCGGTCATGAATGTTCTCGACCTTCTTCTTGTTTATATATTACTTATTTGTCTGTATTTAAACGTTAAACGAAGATGATTATATTCTCTAGTAACAGATGGGTGACATTATCCCATATGAAAGAGCCTCATTAAAGAGACCACAAGAGTTGATGCTGATGTTAAACTGCATTTGTGCAGAAGATGAGAATTCCCCAAACCATGAGAAAAGCTCTGTTTCTCTCTACTGAAATTTTAATATGTTCTACACTCTCCTCCATCACCTAGATTGAATGTACACAGAGTGTGCCTCAAGCATACCTTATGGACACACAGTTTCCATTTAAAGCCTAGATTTTTCCTACTAAATCAGTGTAAGTTCAAATAATTGCATTTAATGGCATCTAGATACCTAAAGTGAACTTTATCTGTCTGTGTATTCTCAGTATATTCTCAGTCAAAAGTCTGAGGACACATTGATAATTTGGAAGATCTTTTTATCTCGGAAATAAACTATAATGTTTTAGAGTTTTCACCATTTTAAAAACCAAAGGTAATTTTTGAAGTAAAATGAATATAGAAATATTTCAGATTATAGTTCAATAATCAAATAAGATAATTTATGATATTGATCACGTGAAGTGCTTTGTAAGATGGTAAGATGTTCTTTCTCCATTAAAGCACAAGATGGTCATTGTCAAACCAAATGTTAAGACATTACAACATTTGTGTTAATTTTTCACTGAGCTTGTTGTGCGGATAATATAATTTGTAATTAAAATGTTGTATCAGAAAATGAATAAAAAAGAATTTTCATGAATGGTCTCAGAATTTTGGACCCTGCTCTAGGAAATTATGAGACTGACCATAAGATTTAATGATATACGTAACTGGTCGATTCTACACTATCAGTAAAGTTAATCATACGGCACATGCCCAGCACATGTAAACTCACAGTGTATATCAAAAGGTTAGGAATGACTCACAATGTGTTTCAGTGGCACTGCTGGAGTTCTGCTGTTCATTGACCCCAAAAGAATATTCTTTGTTTTCATATTCACAAATAAAGCTCTATCTGGTATCCATTATTTCTCGTTGTGTGCCTCAGTCCCCACCCTCTAGTAAGTTCTGCCTAGAGCAGTTGCTTTAACTCTGATACTGAAACGTGCCCCCACACCACAGTGAACTGAATGATGACTGTAAAATGGGTACATCTATTGATGGATGATTTACTTATAGTCAAACTTGAACTTGTGTCTAAAATATGATTGAATGTATGGCTTGGCATTCTGTATAAAGCTGATTTCCAGTTTAACTCTGAAACGCAGTATGATTTGGTGTGTGGAACACAATGCTGGATCAGGTCACAGTACATTTTTAGAACAGTTTGGAAAACATGAGTGTATTATTCATCTTGCAGTTTTCATCACTTTTTTTTCATTTTGGCAATTATGGCAATATTAGATGCTGTTGCCTGACTGGCTGAATCATATTGGTATTTGTGTACATATCTTAGAAAATGAAAGACAGGAAATTCAAGATTTAACCTTCAGACATTTTAACCAGTATGGATCACTCATCTGTGAGATCTGAGGCCTGATTTGACTGTACCAGAGTTAGCATATAAAATATTTCAAACTTAAAACCAGAGTAACTTTTTGGCTTTTCAGTCAAAAATGAATTGTATATTTATCTCACATAAGATTTATGAGATGGTGTGGTTGTAATAGACTTAATGTAAAGTTGTGCAGTTTGGCTTGAAAATAGTACAAGCTATGTACATCTACACACACAAAAAATAGCCCATATGCAGTTCTGTCATGCTAATTTATGGCAAGACATGGCTAATGTAAACATTCAGTTTTTCAAATTTTTGCAACTTCCTTCTCAACATGTATCACAGTATGCTTATATAAATTATGTATGATGCTAATTTGTTTTGCAAAGCAAACTAAAAGTCAAGCGATATGGGTTTTTAAATAAATGTTTAGGTCGGAGCCAATATTTTTGTGGCAAGCGCTCTGACATATAACTGTGCATCCTAGTTTGTGTTCATTTTCTGGATCCTGCTCCCCTCTATCTATCTATCTATCTATCTATCTGGCTGATTCATTGACCTTAACTTATCTCTTTGGCTGCATATTTGGAAATGAAAATCGAAAAACGTGTCTCCACCTACATTTTTTAATCTATACACACAATTTACTGCAGTTTCCAGCTGAAATGAACACTAGCCATTGCTTGGTGGTGACTTTGTCTCAAAAAAAATGTAAGAATTCTGTTTTCAGTGAATTTTGCTTTGTTTGCGAAAACATGAAAATATACAGTTCCGACTTTTTAATTTGATTTAGTCGAATTCAGTTGGACCCAATACAGTGTGATTTTCAGTAATCATGATGTGGCAGCAAAAACAAAATTCCCACTTGGGTGAGCAGTTCTTTTTCTTTTGCGTGAAATCACATGCTAACAAACCAATGAGAACACAGAACAATAATGACCATTCAAATAGAGTGTAGGCACCAAAGCTGCTGTAGATCCACTCACTCGAACCCCTACATAACCGGCACAGATTTGCAGAAAATTATAGTTGTTTGGGAAAAAAGAATTTAAGGACATTTTATTATGCAAGCATTATGTTGCACCTCGGATGACAAGGGAATTCATAGTAATGTTAATATTTAGCCAGTCAGGTTAGCCACATGGCTTGGGTATGCAGAGCATATGGATTGCACGGCCCTGGTAAGTACTAATTAGTGCTGTCAAACGATTAAAATGTTTAATCTGATTTTAATATAATATATGATGTTGATTAATCAAATTAATTGCAAACTAATCACACATCAATTTGGCCTGAGAAATTACTCCCCAAAAGATCATTTAAAGTCATAATTGTGTTAAATGAAAAGAATAGACGTTACAAAAAGTATTTTCAAAAATAAGTATTTTGTTCCAACAGAACTTATTACACACAAACTTTTAAGGCTACAATGTGGCAAGGACATTGTTTTTTGAAGCTGCATCTGAAGTGGCATTTAGATAGGATAGAATGGGGGAAGATGCCCCTCTTAAGAACAATGTTGATTTACTTTTAAATTGTAACATATTTAGATAAAAGATTAACATGTGCACAATGATGATGATGCATTAGCCAAAGTGTAGGAAATAGAAACATTTGCTAATATGGTTAAGCACAAAATGTGAAATACTATTAAGTTACATTTATGTATTTTTAAAGTGGCTTTCATGTAAAAGATTTAATGAAAGAAATAATTCATGGAAATGTTAAATAACCCCATTAATTACAATTAGTATTAAATTTAGAAGTAATAACACTAGTAACAACATGCCACTTGAGGCCTAATGTGTCAGTTTATTTTTACTTCACAAATCTAAAAACATTGTCCACATTTCCCTCATTAACAAATAGACACAAAAAACTTTGACATTTAACATAATAAAATGTCATAGATCACTATTTTCCAGAGACAAAATTAATTCAGTTTTGACTAACTAAATATCACAAATGTTGATATTCAGATGAAATGACAAATAAAAATTGCATAGCTTACTCGTAGATTACTGGTTTTAAATGTGTATTAATATTGTATTAATGTCCATAATTAATCACACCAAATTAACATGTTCAGTTGAAAATCTACTAATATATGGATCACATAACCAGCTCCATATGTAGGGCTTTTCTGATGTAGTAAACTTGCTCGGTAGCTCACCTGATACAGCATTACACTTGTGATGCAGAACTTGAAACACTAGTAACAATCAAAGAGCACAAAAACTCATAAAAGCCAGCTAAAATGGCATGGTTACATGAGTTTTTAGCTCACGTTTGCTTTTGTTAACAGGTTAGGTTTAGTATAGAACTCAGTGTAGGTAGTACATTATTTTCAAACATGATAAAGCATTTACCTTTTAGTGTGATTTGCTGGACGTTTCATTTACATGATAAATACAACAACCAACCTAATAAAATGTTGTCAGATTCACATTCATCCGTTTCGGATAAAACTGTACATGCTTTTAGCGCCACTCACAGATATTTCACTTTGAAAGTGTCATGAAATGTGCGAGAAGCAAAACAATATAGTTTTGAGGAAATGTACACTCTAAAAATGCTGGGTTAAAAAATAACCCAACCTTAACCCAGCCGCTGGTTAACTATGGGACAGAACACGTGCTGGGTTGTTTTGACCCAAGTGCTGGGTTTAACCATTTGACCCAGAATGCTGGGTTGTTTATTTGACCCAACCAGTGGGTCAGGTTAACTGTGTTGCTGGGTTAAACATTACTTAAATATTGGGTTATATGTTGTCTCATTGCCTTGCTACCTTTATATTTACCAGTGTTACCAATAATAATAAATAACAATCACAAAGGAATGTAAAATTATTATTTTTCTGTAATACAATTACACAACACAAAAAATGCAACTGTAAATATCAATTTAATGAGTTTTCACGTTTCTTTTTAAAAAAGTTTTTGAATGGGTGCTACTGTTACACATTACATCCAATCCCTACAGACACAAATAAAACAACGGTTTTTGTAGATCAGTTTCTTTAAAACACAAAACTGTGTAAACTAGGTACTGTAGATTCCTATTCTTTGTCAACATTGCAGCATCGTAACACTATGAAATTGATTATAGCCACATGAGGATCAGTCTAAACATTGTGCCATTAAAACTAAGCCAAACAAAGAGACCTACAACAGACAATACATGTGACAAAAAATTTAAATGTTACAAGTGGCCAGAAAAAACTGTTGCCCTCAAAT
>JAFVLL020039279.1:0-24460 GCA_021397915.2 Tor tambroides | reverse complement strand
CTGGATTAGAGCAAAACAAAAAGAATTACTATATGAATAGAAATAGAAACCCAATACCTGTAGAATTTTGTTCTACTGGGTTACATATATATATATATATATACACACACATAAATAATAGAACACTAAACATACTTAAACATGCACAAATAAATAAAAACAATGAAAAAATCTGAAACATAACATATTTACAAACATATGAACATCCATATTAAAGTATTAGCAAACTACTTTGATTTTCCCAGAGTGGCCATTAGTAGCCATTAGAAACATGAATCCAGAAGATGTGCTGTACAGAATTTGTGAATATGTCTGATAAGAGAAAATGAGACTGAAAGAGTCTCATATGAATAAGACATACAGTACTAATGAAAAAGGGCAGAAAGCAAGATAAGAGAAAAACAAAGAGATGTAGCTGGAAGCGTTTTATGTGCAAGTATCAAGACAAGCGATAAATGACCGTTTAATGAGCAAGAGCCAAGTGTTTTTCCTGAGATCCCAAGATGACTTTCTGAGAATGGTTAACTCACAAGCTTCTGTCATGCTCGCTGATCCAGTACGAAAATTGACCGGTGCTTTATTTCAAGACGCAGCAGTGATGAGTTCAGGACAAATGCACAAACACACACTGCTTTCTGTCTGATTCTCCTGCCTTAATTCAGTCTCCTAAAACAACTATTCATTACCGACAATCTACTGTTTCCCAGATCACAGTGTGCTACAAGAAGTCTAAACGAGTCATGTCAGTTTTGAGAAACCCTCAGTGTTTAGCTTTCATATAAAACTTTTTCAATGTTTTTTTGCAGCAGATATAATCATCTAAAAAATGAAAACTCTGTCATTACTCACTCTCTTTATCATTTGACACCCAAATAGTCTTTCTTCTGTGGAAAACACAAAATGAGATATTTTGCAGAACGTCTAAGCTGCTGTTTTTAATGACTATTGCTTGTCAAGACACCATTGAACTATATTCCATGTCTTCTGTAGTCATATAATAGCTTTATCTGAGGAACAGACTGAAATTTAAGTTGTTAACCACGAATCACAAAAGTTTAACTGGCTCATCTCATAATGCCATGTGTTTTCGAGCTTCTGTTGGAAGATGCGGGCCTGTAAATGAGTTATACCTATAGGCTACCTTATAGGGAAATTATCTGCTTGTTTGTTAATTACTAACAGTTATTGGTATTACGTACTATTAAGCACGTAACAGTTATATAATTAATGATAATCCTGACTGTTTGACAAACATGCCAGTCTCATTAAGCTTAAAATATGTGGGTGTAAACAACACTCAAATACAGTTTGATAGCATAACCTCTGCTAAAGGAGGTCCATTCATTTAAAGCTGGTTTTAGGCCAAATCCAGCAAGATTTGCCCATTTTTTTAAAGGAAACGTAAATAACAAGTGCTGAATCATGAAACGCAACAATCCTGTGAAGTCAATTAACTTCATTTGATGGTCAGAATACTGAAGAGAATGGTAATAAATGAGAAGAAATTGATATTTGTATCAGAAATCCTGCAATTAACTGGCCATCCATCCAGGGATTTTCCCTGCCTAGAAGGTCCCTAGAAGTATTGAGAAAGACAGGTGGGGGGTGTTTGTATCAGAAATCAGAAAACTGAGAACAGTTACTGGTTATGAAGCACTTAATTAGTAAAATCCTTCAAAGAGTTTAGTCAGATATCACCTTAATGACTAAAAATGATCTGGATAATGAGTCTGTGTTTAACTGATCTCATGTGACTGCCTCTATCATTTTGTTGTTTAGGTGTATTATGTTGCACTGGTTTATGATTGTTTTTTTTCTAATAACATACATATAATTGCATATATATTAATTACATATTAATAACATTAAAAAAATAAACAAAAGATGTTTTATCCTATTGTGGGTCTTAAAGAAATTGCAGCCTGAAGATATAGACAAAATATCAGACCTGGATTCTGTTAAAATTCTTATTGTAACACTAAAATAAAAACTTTGATTGCACTTGAAATCACTTCATTTTGTTGTCAGCCAGTGCACAGAGGACATAAAAACAGCAACAGTGTCATCTACTGGTTCATAAATGCCATTTTCAAATATCACACCATCTGCACTCATTTTCAGCAACATATCAGTGCACAAAGAATGAATATGAAGTAGGCTAAATCAATACAAGGTAACACTTTAAAATACTGTTCCATAACTACAAAGGATTAAATGAGTAACGCTACAATATGTTAATGCTTTAATAACTGGTTTAGAGTTAATAAGACTTAAGGTTAGGGTTTGTTGGTACTAATTTACCCAGGGAGCCCAGCTTTATCTTGCTGGGGGACACTTCACTACTTAAAGAACAAAAGGGAATTAATCTGAGGTTTGTAAGAATAGCTCTTCTACCGGCCATAAAATATATAATGTTGAAATGGAAGGATTCGGAAGCTCCTTCGACTTCTATGTGGACTAAGGAAGTATCATCTTATGTGCCTCTTGATAAAATAACATTTCGCTTGAAGAAACATCAAGATCTGTTTGTAAAACACTGGTGTGGCTTCCTCTCTTATTTGGGTATAACAACAGGACAGAATATATAGACCTCATCTAACTATCCTTTACTTTTTTTAATCAATACATCAGTGATAACATGACTTCAGTCATTATTTAAGGTGCTGTATTTAGGATTGACACCTTGTGGTTGAACTAGGTATTGCAGTCCAAATTCAAAATATTGGAGAGGGGTTTTTTCACCCGGCCCCTCCTCCTCAGACTTGACGCACATGGAGGTTGCCAGATTAAGGACACCAACAGGAACAAGCGCACATGACAATGAATGAAATTAAATACGCTGTGTTTTCCGCCAACTGGCAACCCGGCGTGCCGAAAGTTGGGGAAACTGGCAGTGGGCGGATTACACAAACCAAAACAGAGATCAACATTCCGGCCCGGAACGCACATTTTCAAAAGAGAATAACTAACAATATTATTTTCAGATAAACAAGTATGTTAACTTAGCATGTTTCTTAAATATCTGCAACATATTATGGTATTTTTATGCTTTAGTAGAGTCAAAAACTTACATACAGCACCTTTAAGGAGTTATCATGTTTTTGTTGTTGTTTTACTTTAGAATTCTGTTTCAAATAATTAGAAATTGCTTCTGAGGGATTTGGTAATGCTTAGTCATTGCTAGTGGGTTTCCAATTCTAAATTATGCATTATTCACATTAAATATGAATCTATATATAGTAGTTCTTAGTAGTCCTCTGAGAAGTATGAACAAATAGTAGTTATTGACAATAGTTAAACTAGTGAACTGCTGTTACTTATTACTTACTAATTTGTTAAACAGAGTTTTTTGACAGTCTTGTTAATCAGAGATTAAATAGACCCTAACCCTAACCCTAAATTTAACCAATTAAATTGGCTGTAGATATTTTTTTTTTTTTTTTTTTTTTTTTTTTTGGATTTGCATTGAATAGTTTGTGAAAGAATATTTCACAAGTCATTGTAAGCTTTTGAGGTTTTTTAAGGTTGTAATTCCTTTCGCTGGATTTGGTAACACTTGAATCATTACTAGGGAGTTATCATGTCTTTCACTGTAGAATAGCTGTCCAAATAGCTAGTAAATTTGTCAAAGGCATGTAGTAAAAATTGAGTCATCATTTTACTATCCAAAACCTTACAAAAACCTCAAACGCTTACAATGACTTCAGTCATGACTAAGGAGTCATCATGCTTTTCACTTAAGAATACTGATCCAAATAATTAGTAACTGCTTCTAATTACATGTGTCATTACTACTGGCTTGCAATGATCTTCACTTTAGAATTAATTATACATTAAGCATTACTCACATTAATTATGAACCTGTAAATAGTAGTTATTAGTAGTCCTCTCAGAGGTATGAAACTCAGTAGCTAATAGCACACTTCCTCATTCATCTATAATATTACTTCAATTAGTTATATTACTTACTAATTTGTTAATCAGAGTTTCTTGTTATTTAATAGCATCAAGAATGTTAAAATTGCTTTGCTCCTATGTAGTTATTCATTAGTAATGCAATAGTATTCCAAAATGCTACCCATAATCATAACAAAAAGACAATACATCAACAAAAAAGCTGAAGCTGGCATGACAACCGAGCTCCTTGTACCTTTAAAAAGCCTGAACCGCTCAACACAAAGACCAATCACCTGAGCCATAAATGTCATTTGACTAATTACCCATAAGAATGCACCTGAAAGTCCTTCACTAAAGCAACTCTGGCCCTGTCCCAAATGGCACACTTGATATCAATTACCAGTAGGGGCTACAGGGGCTGTGCTAACCCGCTAAACACTGACATTTTTTCCCTGATGGATAAAATGAAGTCCCACCTACATTCTAGCTGTATATCACATACAGTAAAATGGTATAGTACACACAGCCTATAGTATAGTAAGTATAGCAAAATGTGATTAATTCTGCATGCCTATGTAATTTTGAGTTGCTGATTTGTAAAAAACACACCCCTTTATTGTATTCTGAAAATGTTATATTTTAGCTTTAACCATCAGACCCGTGTCTTATAGAAGATAAGTCACCTTATGGAATTCATTTTCTATACGTTCTTTCTCCGCTCTTGTCCGTGACTTCACAAATCTCAGCCTAACAAACTCCCTCGAAGTTCTACTTTTGGGGGAGGATGATAAGACTCTGCTTTGACATTTAAAATATACAGATGAGCTACGCAGGGGTTACACAAAAGAATTTAACTTTCTCTACGTCATTCTCCATATCTCACCCATACTTGGCTCTATGTTCCTTTCACTAATTCATTTTCATCAGAAAAGGAAAGCTTATCATGGCAAACGTTTGAATGGTGACAATACTAGAGCAATTTTCAAAGAGATCTGAAATGTATAAAAGTCTAATATTACCTTTATACACGCCTTGCTATGTGCTTGATAAGTGGTGGTGGTTGCTAGGTAGGTGGTAAGGAGGTTTCTAAGAAGATTTCAAAAGTGTCAATTCAATACACTTTTCCAACCCAGCCAGTCAGAGTCATGAAAACTATCAACTATCAAACAATCATCAGCTGACTTTAAGGCTTACGACAGAAGTGACTGCCTTCACCTCACAGTGACTCGCATGAAGAATATTTCTCAGTGTTTTGATGGTCTTGCTGTTTGCCTCACAGTGATTTCAGCTCAGAATGAATTGAAAACAGCCTCTTATATAGTGGACCCATATAGTTGCAATCCATAGGCCTGGTATCCTTAGGCTCTCACAAAACTTGTTATTCATGACTTTGACCATTTTATTAATTCTTTGACTCATGACCATTTTATTAATGAGATAGACAGTACATTTACATTTATGAATTTGGCATATGCGTTGCAGAGTAAAGGCCAATGCACACTGAGTCCGAAATGTTTGCACGTTAAAAAATAAATACTACCTCACGTTATGTCAATCACGTTTACACACTGCCGGTTCGATTTTCTGCATTTTGGGATCCGTAGCATGCTTTTTGATAGGAAAGGATGACGAATACAAAAAAAACCCGGAAAAACGCATGCGAAAATTTTGGACTCAGTGTGCAAGGACCTTAACTTTTTAACCGCACATGTTTTCCCATGAGTGAGGGATTTCATAGGCAATAAGGACTCATTAATGCTATACGTAACACTGGATTCAGACATGCTTTGATGTCTTCCTACTCCAGCATTTTTCAGGTTTTGAACAGAGCCAAGAGCATCAAAGACAGAACTTCAAAATAAAAGCTAACAAAGACCAGTCTAACAAACCCGACATTGTTCGAAGGATACCAAGCAGACTCAACAGCATGGAGCAAGATAACCCAGGATTACATTTACACAGAATTGTGATCTGTCTCACTTCAGATTTTGCAGGCTTTACAGAATAAAAGATGATAAAAGGCATCTTAGAGTGAAAAAATGAGTTTTGAAGCATTCTATGCGTGGGATGAAAATGCATTTCATCACAGATGTCTCCAAAGTACCTGACAAGGTTACAGTGTTTGAGTGCACTACTGCGAATATCTCCTCAGTGAAGTCACCATAAAAAAAAAAAAAATTAAAAAATCTCTACGTTTCCAAAAACAGCTACTTTAACTACTCAGTTTTTACTCTAATTAAGTATTTCTTTGTCCCCTTAACAGTCAATAAAATACTACACACTCCTAAAAAAAAAGGATCCAAAAACTTTTTTTTTTTACAGGAAAGCCACAGAAGAACCTTTTCAGGTTCCCCAAAGAACCTTTCAATAAACAGTTCTGAAAGTAAGCATTTTTATAGTAATAACATACTTTAATAATCCAACATTTTTACACTCTGCAGAACCATGGATTAGAGATGTAGCGGTATGAAAATTTCTTATCACGATTATTGACCAAAATTATCACGGTTATCAGTATTATCATGGTACTGTTAAAATGTGCTGGAAATGTTCAAAAAGTACTGACGCATAAATAGTTTCACCAAGTTTTATATCTAACATCAACAAACAACAAATAAAATAACTTTTTGTTTGCATAAACACTAAAATAATAACATTACAAATGACAACCTGACGAGATGTTGGAATGAAACTTTGAAAGAGTTTCATAAAAGGGTAAACCTCACATTTCAGCCTTTAAATAAAGAAAAGGCTTAAGTCAAAGTGAAAATTGATTAATAAATGGTTAATTGTGCATGACACCACTAACTTTATCAGTTCTGTGTCCTTAACTCTTAATATTTAGTTGATGATTGTTAAAAATAATTATAATAAACTAGTGCTGTCAAACGATTAATCACGATTAATCGGATCCAAAATAAAAGGTTTTGTTTACATAATATATGTGTGTATACTGTGTATATTTATTATGTGTGTATATATATATATATATATATATATATATATATATATAAATACACACACATACAGCATATATTTTGAAAATATTTCCATGTATATATTTATATTCATATAATTGACATTATATATAAATGTTTTAAATATATATAAACATAACATATATTTCTTAAATATATACAGTACATGCATGTATGTGTATTTATATATACAGTACATAATAAATGCACACAGTACACACACATATATGTGACCCTGGACCACAAAAGCAGTCTTAAGTCGCTGGGGTATATTTGTAGCAATAGCCAAAAATACATTTTATGGGTCAAAATTATTGATTTTTCTTTTATGTCAAAAATCATTAGGATATTAAATAAAGATCATGTTCCATGAAGATTTTTTGTAAATTTCCTACTGTAAATATATCAAAACTTAATTTCTGATTAGTAATACGCATTGCTAAGAACTTAATTTGGACAATTTTAAAGGTGATTTTCTCAGTATTTAGATTTTTTTGCACCCTCAGATTCCAGATTTTCAAATAGTTGTATCTCAGCCAAATATTGTCCAATCCTAACAAACCATCATCAATGGAAAGCTTATTTATTCAGCTTTCAGATGATTTATAAATCTCAGTTTTGAAAAATTGACACTTATGACTGGTTTTGTGGTCCAGGGTCACATATTATGTAAACGAATCTTTTATTTTGGATGCAATTAATCACGATTAATCATTTGACAGCACTAATAGTTCATAACAATCAACTGAGGAACTTAATGTTTTGAGTGAGTCAGAGAAGTAGTTTTTCAGAGCATTTTCTGACTGAGATAAGGTGCTAAAATGATTTTATCCAGCTGTGTTTTGTTGAGTGTTGGGTGTGTGTTTCTTTTTTGACTTCGAGCCAGATGAGTAAACCTCTGTAATATGAGCACGAGCACAATCCCTCCTCTATCCTGTGAAGACAGAAGTCTCTCAGAGAGCTGAATGTTTTTGGAAGCTTCTCACTTTGAGAGATCAATTACATGATGATTAATGTTCTTTGCCTCTATGAAGCAAAGAAGCAAGAAATGAACCCCTAAGGACATGATGATACCACTCACCCATAGGAAAACAGAACTTTACACAGTCATATTGATACGCTCCAGTTCTGTAGAAATTTCATGGAGAACTGAACGCAACCATTAACACCATGTCAAAACACTGGATCAAGGCTCTTCAGCCACTCCTCAGCATTATGTCCTGCATTGCCCCAGCATGCCAATACAGCACCCATGTCTGTCTGAAATATGTGTAACACTTTGGGGAACACTGTTCACTGTTAACTAGCTGCTTATTAGAATGCATTTTACTAGCATATTGGCTGTTTATTAGTATTTATAAAGCACATATTAATGCATGACCATATTCTAGATTTCTTAACCCTACCCAATGCCTGAACCCAATGCCTGAACTACCTTACTCACTATCAATAAACAGCAAATTGGGAGTTTTTGAGGGAAAACTGTTAGTTAATAGTGAATATGTGTGCCCTAGTCTAAAATACACAGTCTTAAAACATCTGCCAAAGTAATATTGAAAACATGTAAACTCAAAAGCCAAGACAATTTTGAGGAAGAGTTCCAATAATTCTGCTTGGACCTGCTGTTGAGTTTCTGTTTTGAGTTTCTCAATTCATTACACAAGAGAGAGTCCAATAAATTTCCTGGGAAAGTATACTTTTGCCTTTTGCAATGTAAAAATCATATTATTGTAAATGCGGTAACATTCCAGATAAAAGGAAATGAAAGAAGGTGTTGGATGTTTCACCCAATCTCTTGGTAAGAGAAAGAATGGGTACTTTTGAGATCTTGAAATCCCCATTAAGCCAAAGAGCGATAGCCTCATTGTTTAGTACAAGAAGATAGAAAAGAGGGAGGAACTAAACCTGCCTTAGTTGCAGTGGGCAAGCATCTACATGCTGTCAGCTTGAAGAAAATTCCCCTGTTCATAGTCAGAGACCGAGAACACTTTATTCTTCCCTTTCACAATCACTTTCTTCTTCCACACAGCACACATCTAACAGCTTCCAGCTCTATTCTAAAAGGGAAGATGTTAGTCGTTATGCCATTTTTAATTATTCTCCTGACATCAGACTATAGCAAAGGTAAGTAATGTAACTAATGGTTTTGCATTTTTACCACATAGACCTTTAATCCTCAAAATGACATTTTAGTGTTTTAAAAGGATTTTGGTATTGTATCTTATTGTATGTAATATGCTCAGCAAAAAAGAAACATCGTTTCACATTCAACTGCTTTTATTTCCAGCAAGTTTCTTAATATGTGTACATAACAATTATTGTTTATTGAATAAGTATGAAACATAATTTAAACCCTTTCCAGTAAAGATCTGTAAAGCTTGTTTGGATTATCTTTCAAATACAGTATGCATAGAAATGTGTCAGCATAAGCTAATATTGTTTTCTGATGCATGCAGGTGAAATAGAGCTGCGTGCTGTCAAACACCAGACAGTGAACTGCAATGAGAGGACTGTCTTACAATGCAGCATCAGCTCATCAATGCCACTGAACTTTGTTAAAGTTTACTGGAAAAAACAAGAGGAGAAAGATTTTGAATGTGATCCAACATCCAGCAACAACCCTCCAGGATTTGAGTGCAACTACACAGGGGAAACACTGACATTAACCATCTCAAATCCCACACCAGCAAACATGGGCACATACTTTTGTTGTATAAGGGCAGACTCCGGACATGGAACAGAAAACATCAATGTGTCTATAGGTCAGTACATCCACCTATTTAGCAGTCCAATGCTGTAAGCATATTTGAATGAAGAAATTAAGGATTAAATGTATCAATCAATCAATAAGTAGAAAACACTGCATCCATGATAAACTGGGTAGCATTTTATTTTACAGTCCTGTTACTCATGTACATACTATGTACTTATTATAGTAATTACAATAACTAGGTACTAACCCTGAACCTACCCCTAAACCTAACCCTAGCCCATGTGCTTACCTTATATTACCAGTGCTTCCTTAGGTAGGTACATTGTAAATACATGGAAGAACACATACTGTAAAATAAAGTGCAACCATAAAGAAAACCATAAGAACCATAAGTAAACCTGTTTTCTTTTTTTTCAATTTTTATTATTATATTATATACTATATCATTTTCTTTACACAGTAAAGTATTTTTTCACATTTTTTTCTTTCATCATCAGTTTGCAGAAACCCTTGTGAAAAAGAAGTGCACGTTGTATTGAATGTGCACTTGTAGTGTACTTCGTATCTTAAAAGTACCTAAGTATAATTTTAACTGTAGTGTGTTATTTCATATTACATTCAAATTAATATATTTTCAATGTATTAAATTTCAACTTCATCACTAAAATGTGTAATTATATTGCAACTATATGTATGTACATGACCTGCAAATTTCAATAGAAACTGAATGAACAGAAATTTTAGTCAAGCATAAATGCTTGTAATAACAATCGGTGTACTAACCATATTTAAAAGAAAATAGAAGTAGTTATGAAATTACACATTAGGATGTACTTAAGTGGGTCAAAAACACTCTATTAAGCTCAACTAATTGTATTTAATGTTTATGTAAAATACAGCACAATTTGATTTAATTGAAATTAATATGCAATTAAGTGTCCAAGAAAAGAACATTATTGTGTTTGTGTTATATGACAATGATTCCTCCTTCCACTGTCATATATCAAATATATATATATATATATATATATATATATATATATATATATATATAAGAAAATAAAAAATAAATATTAAAAATAATATAAATAATATAAAAAATATGTTTGTTTTTTTTACTTATTAACAATACTAAAATAATACTTAAGTTTGTCTGTCTACTTAAGTCTACTTAAGTTTTCTTTCTCGAACTTTTAGCATGTTATGAGATTTTTCTATAATTTTTTTTTCAATAATTCTTTATTATAAAATCAGGTTACACCATCCTGACTCCACAAATATAGTCTCATACAAATATCAAAAATACTCTTATACCGTGTGTTTGTAACTGTTTTATGCAGGAAAATGCACCGGAGAATTCTCCAACCAGATGGCTGGACCCAAACAAATGCAGTGCAGCTTCAATGGTGTGTACCCAGAGGCCATAATAAACTGGTATCATTATGACAAAAACATGACTTCCAACTCTACAACCACAAGCCTGGTGAACTCTGATGGAACGTTCAACATCACAAGTGTCCTCAACATCCAGGACGATCAAAAGAGATACAACTGCTCACTGTGGTCGCTCAAACACGGACGATACAGTGATCAAGAGACTGAAGTGGCAGATCATGCTGATTTCAGTCCTGTTAGCAGGATCAGCACACAGCACTGTTTATCATGGACTCTTTTCCTTCTTAGCCTGATGTTTACATTGAAAGCCATTGAAATGTCTTTATGATCTTTACATGGTAACTCAATCTAACTATCAAAAGACCTGATGATAAAACCAAAGATCTGGTGAGGTTTCATAAATGGAATTTGCCAGATAAACTGATCATCTAGAACTTCGCCATGTGGTAGGTCTGGATCTAATTAAGAACCAGGGCACACCTGAAGACATGGCCACTGGATATGGCAGTGAACTGACATTTGACCCACAACTTCTCTTTTACTGATTCTGACTGAATTTATTAAGAAACCTCTCAAATGAATAACCCAAACTATTTCAAACAGCATTCTAAAAATGTATTTATTCTCATTCTTTATGCAAAATAATGTATGGTCTCAAGTTAATTGAAAGACTACACTGAATATACAGTAAAAATTGTGAAAAGCTTAGTCATTTTAGTGTCATTGAGATACTGTTATAGATTGTATTAATTAGTTTTTATTTTTATATTTTGTATTTTCATTATATTTTTTTGTTCTAGTCTATTGTTTAACATTATTTTGTTATTGTTTTTGTGGCTACATAGTGTTTATTCATTTTTATTTTAGTATCAGTTATTTTAATACATCAATAAATGAAAATTAGGAATGTTTCCTTTAACTTTCAGGTAACAAAAAATCACTTTCAAACATCAGTTATTACACTGTAAAAAAAAAAAAGTTGAGCCAACTTAAAAGTTTAAGGCAACCAGCTTCAGCAGATTTTTGAGTTTTCTCAACTTCTTGTTTTAAGTTTATACAACAAAAAGTTGAGAAATTTCCTAAAAAATAAGTTGAGAAAACTCAAAAATCTGCTGAAGCTGGTTGCCTTAAACTTTTAAGTTGAATCAACTTTTTTTTTTTTTTACAGTGTAGATATACCATGCTGTTTAGCAATATAATTGATTTGTCTTTTTTTTTTTTTTTTTTTTTGAGTGACTGAACTGGCTATATGTGCACTTAAGATTTGTTACATTTTTTTTAAACTGCTGCTAATAAAATTATTTTGCTTATGCTTTTGTTCCCATCAAGACAAATTATTATTATTATTATTATTATTATTATTATTATTATTATTATTATTATTATTATTATTATTATTTTGTCTTACACTGTTTTGCAGCAGACAGTAACTCTTGTTTCTCAATTGAAAAAAAACACACACACACACTGATTTTGTATGTCAATTAATACTTGTCTTACTGCAACAGCAGTGCATGCAAAACAAGAATGCCTTCTTTCCCCACTTCACAAGCCACCAAAAAGATTTCCATCTGAAATCACATCCATAGTCTAATACCTGATTTAGGTAAAGCTCCAGTAAGCTCAAAGCTAGCTGAAGGGAATGTGAAATCCTGCTATTACAAAACAGCAACCGGTGAAACAAGACAAACAGAAAAATAAATAAATAAATAAAAGAACTGTTTATACATGTGCACTAACTAAATCTGACTTTTATAGTCTTCTTGTGATTTTCACTGATCCGTTTATGCAAATATATATAAAATATTCTCACTCCAGAAGTTTACTTGCACCCACTAGGTGTCATACTCCCACTACAGTAAACACATGACTGAGTGCTGCTCAACTAGTTTTGCACAAGGATGGAGATTTTACATTGAAAATCAAGCCATTAACCAACACAGTACCAAGAGGATTACTGTTCTGGATTTTGATGTCAGAAAACAAAAATATATGAGAAGGGTTTTCTCGTCCCAATACTGATTCAAGTATTTATTTCTGTACATTTTAATCAGCCTGCAACTTGTGAAATAAACCTAATGTGCTAGGCATTGCACATGCTTGCATAAAATGTAATTGAACTCTTTTGTGTAGCAAGAAATTTGGACCAAATCTTTAATTTCAGCTAACACAGACATCTCTTTTCTACACAATTGAATGACACCATATTGATTTATCCCATAACCCATTATCCATTCATTGTAAAGAACTTTCTATTATTAACACACACTGTAATGTAGCTCAATAAAGCAGACAGAAACAGCAGTCATGGGTTTCCATGTGAACCATCTTCACTGTAGCTTTAAGGATAGATTTCATTTCATCAGCACTGGAGCTTATGTTACGGATAGTAGATTTATATCAAGAAGAGGATGGTCAGAGTAACTGCATGTATTTTACCTTAAAATATCAGTTTCAAAATCAGTCTGATGCTACACTGACTTCTATAATGAGACAAATAGCTTCTGTTTCTTTCCCATGCTTCATCACAAACATCTGTTCTGCAAGCGTTTAGGTTTATGAACTGGGTAAGAAACTTCACGAAATGGGCAGGTTGCTTTACGGCAGCAACAAAAGCACGTGCATTGTTATCCACTGAAATTATGACAGTGAATTTTACTCACTTAACTGTAGGGGCACCAAAGTCACCAAAATAAACAAAACTCGTACAATTTTTGTGCGATTTGTCTAAACCCCAGTGATGGGTAGGTTTAGGGGCGGGGTTAAGTGTAGGTCATTCGTACAAATTCATACGAATTGGCAACTCGTAAAATACGTATGATTTAGCAAAAAATTGTATGAATTTGTACGAGTAAGGTCATCCGAATTCGTACGAATTAGCCACCTCGTAAAATATGTACGAATTGCCTTGATAGCACACGTACATCTCGGAGACGTCTATTTGATGTCTACATTTACATCTGCAAGACATATTTTTTAGGGTGTTTGCTCATCTGCAATACGTCTATAGGACGTTTCCTTTTAGATGTCAAATAGACGTCTATTAGATGTCTTTAAGATGATTTAGAATGTATGTAAAACTGACATCTGAAAGACATCTGTCAGATGTTTGTAGACAGCAGATGCTTTCCAGATCAAGAGATCTTTAACAGACGTCTTGCAGACGTACGTGTGCTATCTGGGTGAGATCTGGGGCCGGTTGCATAAACTGTTTAGACTAGTTTAGAAACTGTTTTTTCCTCAAGACTGGTCATAACGTTTTAAATTCAGTTATGAAAAGGCAGATTGGTTTGTATTTGTATTAGAGAAGTAAGACTGATTAACCCTTGGCAGCTGCTGGTTGGTTAAACTAGTTCTTAAGACACAGTCTTAACATGGTGACTAAGTTTATGCAACTGGACCCTGGCTGGAATTCCATGTTCCTTTTGGAATAATTTTACATTTTGACAGACTTATTTGCTCTCAAGGTTATAAAGAATGAAGAGAGTTGGGTCTTTCTTATTAATTAAAGGTATGTAAATATTGTGAAAATAATCGACTATTATCTGTTTTGTCAGTAGGTTAGAGGTTTAGCTGCTCAGCAGTGAGTTTCATTGATTGTTCTCAAAGCCCAGTATCACACAGTCACACACACCTGAGCTTCTGCCGCCAGAGCCGCTGTTGCCATGGTGAACTCAGGTTTACAATGCTTCTTGCTCACAAGGAAAAATTTCTGAATGCCTGCTACACAACAACAGATGATTAGCTCCAGTTATTTTATTCCAAGTGCAGTGAAATTAGCCAAAGATGCGTTTGAAAAATCTGCAGTGAATTGTCTGCTGTGAAATATTACTTAACAAGAACAACCGACACAGTCTGATGGCTATTTGTGAATATCTAACAATTGCAATTTCTTTTGTATGTGTTTGAAAATGTACTGATGGTTTTCTCGCACCTCTGAATAAATTTGGATCCATTCAGCCTGAACACCCAGAGGGCAACTCACACTTATTTCCAGATGTGAAATCCCCACCTCTGTCGTACGCGTGAGTCAAGTTTCATCAACATAAACTGGCTGGTATTTTGTCAGTTCTGGATATATATAAAAATGCACATAAATGCCTTGGCAGCTAAAAGCAGAGAAAAATTAATTGCACTCGGTCTGCTGGAGGGCTTTACCGTTGTTATTCAGTTCCAAGAAGTACAGCCCATGTAGCTTTTTTTTTTTTTTTTCCTTTTTTTTCCTGACCCAACTGTGGTCCACACAACAGTGTTTAATTAACTGGTCAGAGCTGCATCCATAATGTCTCAGCACAAGTCTGTGAACGCAAATCTGACTCATCTCAGTGTTACTATAGAAAATGTGGCCATTAAAGTTTCAGTTTTCATGCCCTGCATCTGTAAAACTATGAACAGAACTGTGTAAAGTAAAAGAAAAAAGACAACCACCACATAATACGTATTTCAGCTTCACTTGCAGTGTGTTGTGTGGTGAAGTATTAGCTGCCGAGAGCAGGAAGAGCATCAAAATTCAAGATTCGAAACCTCAAATGATCAATGTTGCACTGTTTAGTCTCTTTATATTGTTAAGCTTGATTAGTTTGCATGTACTGATATTAATAACTTTAATGTTTTATTATATATATATTAGGGTTGTCAATCGATTAAAATATTTAATCGCGATTAATCGCATGACTGTCATGAGTTAACTTGCGATTAATCGCAATTTAATCGCACATTTTTACCTGTTCTAAATGTGCTTTAAATTAATATTTTTCAAGTTTTTAATACTCTGACATGGGCATGGACAAATATGGATGCTTTATGCAATATGTGTTTATTATTAGTGAAACCATAGTTAACAAAGCATTTCTAGTCTCAGAAACTAAATAAGGTTTGGGCAAAAACTAAAGATTGGTCGCTCTTTTTGGAAAAAAAAAAAAAGTCGCTAAGTTGGCAACACTGACAGCATCTCCATCCATTTCTCCAACCACCAGTTAGGCCACGGCTCAAACAGAAAATGCGCGCTGCTTTAATCGCTCGTTAATAAAATTAGCGCCGTTAAAATGAATTTGCGTTAACGCGTTAACTTTGACAGCACTAATATATATATATATATATATATATATATTTCTTGTGGACAGCAGTGTACAAACCTTTAATGTCTGGATGATATGTAGTACACTGTAGAGTTTTAGGGGGATAAATTGCCTGTATTTATATTGAAATCGATCATGTGTAAATAGAAAGGCTGTTGTACTCTGTTTACCCAGTTAGATAAGGTGGTAAAAGTCAACACCACTGGCAATGCAAAAGCCCATTATGGATGGTGGTGAACTATCTTTGACTGTCTGTCCTCTCAGTGCTGGGGGTTGTTGAAGCTACACAATCCAATCAGGAATCACGCCTGAGAGCCCAGATGACAAGCGTCGTGAGAAGTTCAGTGGATGAGCTCTGTATGATTCACAGCACGACTGACAACAATGCAAGATGCCCTGATTGAACACGCATGAGACTAGAAGTGTTTGGGCTTGGGGAATAAAACAAAAGCTCATGTATGAGTCCTGTCTATTAATTAATGGAGACTACAAGAATGGATGTGTGCTCAGTGTGTAATGCACTTGTCTTGGTATATATTTTAATTTAATATAATATGATCACATGAGCAAAAATGGGGGAAAAAATGCTATTGCATAACAAGCACTCAGTATGGAGAGCAGTGTTTGTTTTGAATGCATAAAAATTTGATATAATGATTTCTGTCCTTATCAAACCTCTGATCTTTCACGAAGAGCACGACTCTAGGTTGGACCACTGGGATATAAAGCTCTGTAGAAATGCTTGGATCTGCACTCTTAATAATTGTCAGCTCACACTCAAGAGTTTGATTTTGTCTGTTCTTCTAAATTGCATTAGTACACACGACCCTGTACAATAACACTCGGTTGCTGAAGTGGTTTGTATTCTAGCCGTATGCATTTGAAAAGTCATTTGTATTCACCGCAGAATCTGTACCGAAGCTAGGAACACCAGAGCATATCTCATGAGACTCAGTTGATTTCCTGACAAAGCATTTGGCTTATGATGCTTTTGGAGCAGTGCACACACATTTAAAGGCAAGTGGCATCAATGGTGCCATACGTACCTGAAAAGTTCACGGAAAATACTTACTGAATTAATATGTCTTTTTGTTTTTATTTGAATTTGAATGGGGAGAATCACAGTGTAATGCAATGGAGTTGAACAAAATAGATTTCAAATTTCAAATATATTTAAACAAACTCAAACAATAAAAGCATCTTTCAATTTCAATAAAAGCAAGAATTTGACATGATTCCCATGAAAATATGAATGGGGAAACGCAAATGTACCTACATTCTGATGAAAAACAAGCATTTAAGTAACTTTAAAGTCTCTAAGTAAGATGAGAGACAGTTAATAGCTAACCATAATGTGTCAGAAATTCAAGAGCACTATAATATAAATATCTGCCAAATAATTTTTCCATCCAAGCTACTATAGCAGCAAAAATGACAAATTGTTCCTGGGCTTTTATGAAGCAAACTCACGCCCTGCTGACCTGTAAATCATTTGCAACAATGTGCTATTAAAAAAGCCTGTCTCTGCAGACCTTTCTGATCCAGGTTGGTCCCCTTTCCTTCCATATATAGAAGCGTCTAGCATCACTACAATACCTCCCAAATGCAATACAGCAATTACCCGTGCAAGGGATTGTGGGGGCTGAGGTAACCCATTGTGATGGATATCACTTGCTCATTCTGTTCAGGAACATGGGCACACACATACAAATGATTTCAAATCTTTGCCCTTTTTAAATCTGCCTGGTTTATTTTCACATTTATGGGCATTCAGATCCACGTTCTCCAGTATTCTCCAGTTTGAATGCTGAATCTTGAATTTTATAAACCGATACAATTTATAATAATTTATAATGAATAATGTGTGTGTGCGTGTGTGTGTGTGTGTGCGTGCGTGCGTGTGTGTGTGTGTGTGTGCGTGCGCGTGCGTGCGTGCGTGTGTGTGTGTGTGTGTGCGCGTGCGTGCGTGTGTGTGTGTGTGTGCGTGTGTGTGCGCGTGCGTGTGTTCACTGTGTGTACTTGGATGGGTTAAATGCAGACCACAAAGTCCGAGTATGAGTCACCATACTTGGCCTCACTTCACTTCACTTTATTTCTTTCTTTATTTAGCTTGTTTGTTTAAATATAAAATGACAGTTTAGACATGCCAAATATATTTAATTGCATACACTATAATAATAATAATAATAATAATAAAAATAATAATAATAATTTGAATATTTACTTAAAAAGGAAATAATTTTAACAAAAATTATTGAAGTAAAATATTTCAGTGAACTTCAAAACGTCATTCTTTGTAAATAATTGTGAAATTTACAATCAATTTCTGAGTAAAAACTGTTTCTACACCATATTTTTTTCAGTGTGTCAGTCTAATAATTAATAATCTTCAAAAAAAATTTTTTTTTTTTTTTTATTTACAGTGGTGATAATCTTAATATGCCCTGCAAGGAGGGTTAAGCAGATGAATCTATACCATTCTTGTCCTAGAATGACATTCTTTGGTTTCAAAGCACTTCCCTGTTTTTCTTTTTGATCAAACAATCGATGAGAAGAAATTATTCTGGCTGCCTGAAATAGACCTGATATATAGATCCTGGCACTATGCTATTAAATATTAATCTCTCAAGAAAAAGCTTTGTCTTTGTTTGCTTCACATATTTCCTCTTCATTCTATCAAGACGAGGCAGCAAACATTGTCTGTCGGGTGAACAGGTTTACTTTTCCCTCCCATATTGATCGGCACACATCTGTGCTCATACACTTCAACCGACAAGGCCAATCGCCACCTTACTATATACGTGTGCTTCCATGCGGATTTTAAACTTAGTCGTGTGACCCTCTCTGGGTTTAGTGGTTAACGTCATTGCTGGCATTGTAGCCCATTAATACGGCACATTAAACCAGCAAACACATCATAACCACATGGCCGCTCAAACCCAAACACACTGTCAGTATGGTTGACTACGCTGTGTTGACAGTGACGCAAATCTTACACATTTGGCCCTACAAGGGAAGGGTTTGTTATGATGATTAAACCCCATTGTATGCAGGTGAGTTGCTCGTGGTGTGTGTATTTGTATTTGGTAGTGAGAGCATGTTTTAAGGGAGCAATAAAAATGTAGATTTTACTGACCTATAGTATTATGTATTACTCAACAAGTCACTACTGGACACTGACTGTTAACCTTTTATCAAATTATTGGCTAAGTAAGTATAGTTAGCCAAGAGCCAAATGTTTTTATTTACAACAGTAATATAGAGTCCATGAAACCTGTTCTTTTGAAATGTGAATTAAAAAACAAACACAAAAAAAAAAAATCTAAATGTTTTGTGTTTATATGCATGCCTTGCCCGAAATACCCTCTGGCCTCCAGGCAATTAAAAAAATTAATTTAAGAAAACCCTCACTGTACAGGGTTGCCACTCCAACTGGTATTCAAAAAAAGTAGTTCAATCACGTTCCGGGGGAGAACGGCTATCGAAATCACTCGAAATTCACATTCTGGGGGTCAAACCCTCCTTCCTGGGGTTCAATGTCTGTCAAAATCGCATTCCGGGGGGTGGTGGTGGTTTTCACTAAAAGTGTCCCAATTCCGCAGGAAAACCGCAGACTTGGCAACACTGTTACTGTATCAACTGGGAATTGATTAGTTTGTGAAAATGGGGGATTGTTAGTATAGACCAATTCAAACAATGATGACTTTTTTTGCGGGTGGAGCCTATCTTTTGGAAGAAAATGACAAATTTCAAGTAGCAGTCTATGGAGCCATGTAATAAAATATTTTTTTTTAAAAAAAAGGTAAATTTGAGTTGATATTTTAAAATACTAACTTTATTCTCATAATTCCAAGATTGTATATCACAATTCTGATAAGGAAAAACAACTTGTCATTCTCTCTTTTCCCCTCGGCACAGAATCACGAGTTTATGTCCCACACTTCTGGCTTTTTTTTTTCCCTCATAATTGACAAACTCACTAATGTTGAGTTAAATCAAATTATAAAGTCCGAACTAGGAGATATAAGCTTGCATTTACAAGAAAAAAAGGCAGAATTGTGAAATAAAATAAATAAATAAATGTTACATAAAATGTTAACAGTAACAGATTTAAATAATATTTCATGCTATAACTGTAGGGCTAATACAATATGTCCCCAATGAACAGCATATGTAAATATTATATATAGACCTATTGTTTAAATCAAATTTATGCTTTAAAAATAAAATAATCATAGCAGTTTTCATCCATAGTATGTCTGTTTAAACCTCTGCGTTTAGCTTCAAATGGCGTCTTTGACGACAATATTCTATAAAAATTATTTGCATTCTGATTCTGACATTCAAAGCACAAAAATATTTTTTTCTCTCTTATTCAATGGATTTTACCCATTTCCCTCAACTTGTTACCAGTATTTCAACTCTAATGTAAACAATTAAAAGAATAAATAAAAGAACACTAAACAGAACTTATAACACAACTTAACATGGTGATATTATTTGATAAAATTGACTTAATCATGTGCGCTGCAAAAGCAAATGAATAAAATGTTACTTCCAAGCTGCCAGTTTAATGGTTTATACAAAATAAAAAATAGTGAACCTCTAGTGTCTGTGAGAGTTTGAGCGTGAGGAGGGAAAATGATTTCTTGGACATCCTGTAATGAAATGATACAAAACATCATATTAGAAAAAGTCCTGATTTCTTCCTCATAATGACACTTTGATTGTATTCCATGTGTTTAGTGTTGTGTTGTTACTTACATTTGCCTTATTTCTTGATGTATCCTCAAGGGTCACCATAGAGAGGGAACTAAACAAAGCCATTAAGACAGATAGGGGCTAAATATGGCAGTTCATTGGAACTGGATCGTTGCACTCACCTCTAACCTAAATCAAAGAGAGCACAGAGCATAATTGGTGCATCTGAGTTACATAATGTTCTTCCTGTCAAAACAATATTTCCTTTTTAGTAAGAGGTCATCTAAGCCACAGTAGTACTATAAGTCTGAAAATGTGCGTAGTAGGGAACGAAAACCTGCTTGAAGAAATTATAGTCAGAGTCAACATGAAGGCAAAATCCACACTGTTTTTAATGTTCGTTCCTGATCTTCATGTGTGTGTGAATCATCAGTGCATGCTTTTCTAAAAAAGAAAACAATAAGTTGCAACCATTCATCAAAATCTAATAACTTACTCCACCTCTGAAACAAATGCTCTTTTCAGCTGACACCAACAAGCCATTTTTAGCACCTCTCCGCTATTTTTAGCCATGTCCCACATTTATTCTCACTCACTAACGGTTTTACCCATATGTGCAAAATATGTGTTTCATGTTGATTTCAAACAAGAGCATTTATATGAACGAGCAGTAATTGATGTATGGTTTGCGATAGTTCATATACTGGAAATATACACTTTCATTAAGTACACAATGAAATATTTAGTTTACCAGATTTGAGACATACATTACTGTTGGACCTCCAGAGGCAAAGGTTGCTCTGAAATATCCAGCACATACAACATGCTAGAAAGCTGGCAGTGAAGGACAGCCCGTGAACTTCAAAATTCAAAGCCAACATTGTAGCAGATATCTCTGTTGCCAAAGGGAGTGTGATAGCATCTCATGGATATTCATGTGGGGAAGAAGGAGATAACACAGGCAGATTTATAGTGCAGTGTTGTGTACTGGTTTGAGTTTTGAGTGAAATCCATCCCCAATGTTGGTTGATATTCCTGTAGCATTCAGCTGTGCTAATCCATACATCTACAGGCTATGTACTCAAACCTTGCCATAGCCACATGCTAATAGCAGCCCTGCTGTCTCTAAGCCTTTCATGATTGCAGCCAAGCTGACGAGACCAGGTTTGTGATGATCCACAAAGGCCGATTCAGTCCTCACAACAAAACCACTATCTACCATTTCAGAGAACCTGGTACTTTCCAACTCATGTTTGATTCATGAAGCGAGACTCTCACAGAATATCAAGTGGCTGTGTGGATTTAACATTTACATTAATATCCTAATCAGGAGTGTTTTTCCAAAAAGAATCACTTGCCAACTATGGTCAGTTGTTACCAGCATCGTTCAACAATTTGGTGTTTCTTGAATCAATAGTTGAAATGGAAATTTACAAACAATATCACAAAAATATGGATGGATCTACAGCTCTCGACCTGTGGTTAGAAGCATACTTTCTTGTTAGTATGACATGTAAGGAATAATGTACATCCGGCCAGTTGTTATCACAGAAAAAAGCCAGACAGGCTTAAAGTACGAACCAAGAGAGAGTGATTCCGTGATACCGAGATGACATAATTAAATATTTGTACAGTGAATATTGATTTAAGTTTTAATATTTTATTAGCCACCCAAACGCAAAGCTTCCACAAAGAAAAAGTTCCCAGCAAGTGAATAGCTCTGACTGCAGTTACCCGGATGTGTTATTATTAATTTTACCCGGTTAGAAACAGAAGAGAAAATAGCCTATTACGTCTAAATTATGATACTTTTTGATGTAAAAATCTTGATAACATTATAAGTGGACCTCAGAGAACAGTACAAAATAAAAAACAGAGCTTTGCGTTTTGAAGTAAATGCTCACTGCTATGATTGGCTAATAGTTGTGTATGTTTTGGCAGGCCACGCCTTCACAGATGGACGCTGCTGTGATTTAGGTTAAAAATGTATAAATACTCAGTATATATCAAGCAATTTGTTTAACAGACAAAACAATAGTGATCACGTAATAAAAACAGTTGCTCACACTTGTGTTGCAACATTACTGTCAGATCCAATATAGTCAGCACAGCATCATCTTTTAGTTTCAATCTTTCTGAAAATCCTGTGTTGAATTGTGCCATGTTTGTAAATGAATCCACAGCAAAATGAAATGAACAAGGACCGAGTTCTTACTGACGCAGTCTGGATCTTCATTAAAAAGGAAGTTCATCCACTCTTTCCTCAAGTTGGGATCAGAAGGAAGGCAATGCAAAGACTGTTGTTGTTGTTTTTCCCACAACTTGGCACAGTACAGTGTCTCATCTTCGAAGCATCTTTATCATTTGGTTTCATTTTTAGTACAGTGACCTCTTACGGTATATGTCAAAAGATCAAGGTTTCATTTTGTTTTCTCAGTATATGACTCCTTTAAAGAATTAAGCACAATTTTAAAAAAAAAGTGCATGTATGTGCTCTAGTACCATGGGGGAAACCTGCAAAATGATGGACAACAAAAACAGCAAAGCCATGCTCAGATGCCGTGTTTGTCTTTTACAGCAATACCCTGACATTAATTTGATTTTGGACTGATTAATTAGAAGAGGTTATGTGCTTCATGTCATTAACAACAGTTCTAACCAACATGGTTTGAACATATGGAAGGCAGACAAGGCCAAAAGTATTTCAACTGAAAGTGTGAAATTTAACTTGTTCAATACGCACAGCAGCCACTTAAACTACTGTATTTTAGAGTATATTAGCATATGCAATGTGATAGTACATTGGAATATACATATACAAGCATCAGACATCGTTTATTCATGAAGGATGCTGTAATGGCACACTGGTATGCATGTATGCAAACATCAGATGTTACGTTTGTTCATGAGGGATAATGCATCGGTTGTGTGTGATGTCAGGTTTATGTTATGGTTTTTCATGTCCTTTTTTGATTGTTTAGTTCAGCATTTTTTATGTAGAAAAGTCTTAATTTGCATTGCAACATTAATTTACTCTAGCACAGTAGATATCAGTAAATCAATGCAGAAATAAACTAAATGAAGGATTAATTTGTGTGTAAATCTAGTGGTAAATCTACTATAAAAAGTATTACACATTCAAGAAATTTGAGACACATTATTGAGAAACTATAAAATTCATTGTCACAGGCTAAAACTGTGAATCTTTAAACATACTAAAGAAACACTGAAAAAAAAACTGATTCAGTTAAGACACTGATTCAAGACACTGAAAACTGCCTTAACACGGCCAAAATGTGTGTGTCTACACATACAAAATAAACATGTTCAAAACTGCCATGTTAATGCAGTTGAACATAGTGTGTTGCTGACACAGTCAAATTTTACTCATCCTTTTTTAACCTGTTAACCCGCACCAGGGCGATCTCGCACCAAACGCTCTTTGTTTGCACATGTCATTGTTTAGGAATAGAATAAATGAAATGGGACAAAGTTAATCTTGACAAACTATATATCATTCTGAAGGTCTAAGCCTCAAGAATCGACGATAGATCGCTGTTTTTCGATGGAAAGCTTAAAAGGAATGTATTTGCTAAATTTGTGTAAGCAGTACACATCAAAACATGCATAATAAAAAAGCAGTACATACCATTATCATTGTAATAACGAGTCACAAACGCATCCACTGCTGAAATCCC
>JAFVLL020039277.1:0-10592 GCA_021397915.2 Tor tambroides | reverse complement strand
GGGCTGACGAGGTGCAGGTGCCGATGATTAATATGCTGGAGATGTGGAGCGAGGTAATTGGCTGGGTGAGGAGCCTGGTCCTCCTGTGACAATACGTGTCTGGCTTGGATTTATGCCACCTCTGTATTGCACTTTTTTCACATCAGTTTCACTGGAATTACCGGAATAGCCAAACCTGTTAATCAGAAGGGTCCACATACTGTGTTTGGTCTTACTGCATGCTGCTTCAGATGCAACTTCTGTGCTGCATTTGCAGTGATAAGAGTATAAAAGAGTATTAAAATATCAGTTGGTCTATAACACTGTTAGGTTGCTAAAGAAATATTTAACTTTCATGAACACCCTAAAAGTGCCATTTCAGGCACTACCCAACAACCACACTTTGTTCTGTGTAAAAAAGAGCTCCCTTTATTCTATATTGGTGTTTTTGGTCTAATATGTAAATGAATGAGAGGAACAAAATTCAGGTCTGCTGCAAATCCTACAGTAAAAGTATACAGTAGGTTATGAAAGCAATATACTTTGCCGTTTGGAATATGACTGGAGGTATTTTTCCTGAGCACCAAAAGTCGTGATGATTTATGGTGTGTAACTGAGATGCACTCAGTTAACAGCGTAGCTGTCATTAGGCTGGACACTCACAAACACAGTATAGGAGCGCCGGAGGAATGAATTGAACACAGGCCATGCATTGCTTATCTTCATCATTTGTTCTCGCAACGGCCAGGGATTTTGAAGGGCTCATAAATACGCAGTTGCTGGAGAGGTCATGATACAGCTATCCAAATAAGAGTAATGTGCTTGATGACATTACTGAAGTGCTTAGTCCATTAATTTATATATGTGTGTGTGAATGTACAGTCTCTGCCAATTTATGGAGGAAAAGTGTGCCTTTTATCAGCTTCCAGACATGTGTTTTCAATGTACTTGAAAGCAATAGTACAAGTGTACTCATGCCAAAAGCCGCTTTTTTATTTGAGCAGCACGACTCTCTGTAACAAAAGAGCTACTTTTACCTTTAGTTCACGTGTCCTCAAATATGGAAAGGCCTTTGATAAACTGATAAATTGATTGGGTTTTGATCCTGTGAATGGTATTCTTTGACTCATTGTTTAGCCTTATGACATTTTTAAGCAAACTTTGAGTAACTAAAGATTAGGAATTAATTAGTTCTCAGAAAATGATTATAATTTGTATTTTGCTTTGAAATATCAATATTCTACATTCTACATTGGGACCAATGACTGAATGCTTGGCATTTAAGGATCAGTCATAGGAACTGAGATCGTCATTTCTTTAAATATTCATTCACAGGACATCGTCAGCCTTGCTGAGTCTGCTCCCCTCTGCGTGACTCACCGCCTGCCTTGGGAAGACCGTTCTTCGCTGGGCTGGGATCAATCCCTGCGTTACTGCTCTCACACAGCGCGCACACCACCTGACAACCTCGTAAAGCCCCGGCACTCAGGCAAAAGAGGGTTTGGACTGGAGGTTTACAAGTTTGGATGGAATTCTCAAGCATTGCGGGTCACTGGAGCATGAGGGAAGTAGTGCTCATACCACCTCAGCTTTAATCAGGTCTAAATGTCACATGAACCACAGATGTGCATTTCAAATGTGAAAATAATGAGGTGGACAGAACAGAAAAACATTTTTAACCTCTCTGAGCGAACCTTGGTACGTTTTACTGGTTTGCACTTAGACCATGCCGACCTTACATTGCTCAAAATCCTTTACATCTCCTCATAACAATTTTTTACAGCACATTCAAAACAACTGACGCTGAGGGTGGAATCTCACGAAAACATGTCCAAATCACATTTTTACCATGAAAGTGAAAGAAAAAATTATAATAAATACCAAATGAAAAGTTTTTAAACTTTTCTATGCATTTTACTTTTTAAAATATTTCCCATTAGATTCTTGTTACTGTAATACAGTATTTAAATTTTTCAGTATTTTGCTGATTTAAATAATTATATAATTTATATATAATTTAAAAAATGTTTTGTTTTGTTTTTTACAAAAAGACACATTTTGTACAATAAATACCACCATCATTGTGAATATATTGTCACAATGCAAAATAATAATATTAATAATAACAGGCTCATTTTCCTTTATGCAATATATAATTTGTTTTTAGTAAAATATGAATTCTTCACAGGTTTTGTGAGGTTCACCCACTGTTAATAGAATCATATTGATATTCAACTTATGTAACATCACAACCAGAACTAAAAAAAGGTGATGTATTAAGCTACCGACAGCGATTTATGAAGTTGGCCAATGAGATAAGACTAAAGCCTGACCGAACTCCTCAGACCGAACAGATCATTCAAACGCTGAAATACGACTGTGCCTCAAGCAGTCACAATCAGAAAACACACAGCATGAATCAAACAGAAAGTAATATACCCAAAGAAGATGGCAACAGGAGACAGGAAGTTCCCCCTGAGTGAGAAGTCCAGTAACTTCTAATAAAAAAAGACCAATATATGGTGCTTCATTCAGTGTTCTCGGGTTACATGTCAGCTCAGCGAGAGAGACATAGTATGTATGACAGGTGATGTGAGGGAAAGAGAGAAGGAGAAGTAGGGTTGAGGCCCTCACTTTTCAGGGCCCCTCTGTAGATTCTCTTCTTTCATCTGTGCACCTGTTTCTCATTTCTGGTCAGGCATGTGAGAGTTGCGCAGTCTGCCGCACAGAGTCGTCCAGCACAGCTGTCAGAATTCGTCAGACGACGATTCCTCTACCGTCCTCCAAAAGCGTGCCCCATATACTCTTAAAGGTAAAGTGTGTAATTTCCACATCACTAACAACACCAAAATGTATAGCAACAAACAAAGTTTTCACCATTTCTGAAACAATCAGTCTTCCATTATTTGGACACACACACACACACACACACACACACACACACACCCTATTAGCTGAGTCAATGTTATTTTGACTGCTCAAACAAACATATGTAATTACATTCAATAACAGCAGTGTTGCTTAAAGGTGAAATATATAATGTTTTATTGTAAAAAAATATTGTATCCTATCCCAGTTCAATGTGCAGCTATAACTACTGCATACAGTAAGTAACCCCCAAATGTGTAAATACTGTAAATGTATCTGATTTTGTGTATACTGCCATTTGATAAAGAACTTTCTTCTTGACCATTAATCAATCATTTTTTTAAATGTAAAGTTTTGCAGTAACATTGTAATATAAAGTCCCATTAATTAGCATTAATGCATTAACTAACAATGAGCAATGTATTTGTTAAATATTTCTTAATCTTTGTTAACGGTTCATTGATAGTTCATGATATCTCAGGTCCATCAAATAATATTAACAGATAAAACTTTTGATTTTAATAATGTATTATATTAGTAAAGATTGAAATTAAAATTAATAAATTGTTTAGAAATATTTTCCATTGTTCTTGTTAAATAATGTAGTTAATGTTCGAATGAACCTGAATTAACAACACTGTAAAAAATAAATAGCTGAGCAAACGTAAAAAAATAAGGCAACCTGATGCAGTAAGCCTTTCGAGTTCTCTCAACAATAGTTTTTTTAGTTCTGCTCAGTAAAGATACAACAAATGTTAAAAAGATGAGCTCTTTATAACAAATAACTAATAATAATGATAAAACAACAACAAAAAAGTTTAAATGAAGTCAGAAAACAGCAAATCAATAATCCTATAACAGTAACTGCATAATTTATTCATGCTGCAGTGCATGCTGGGAACTCACAAAGCCTTAACATTTCAACAATATGAAATTCTTTGTTCAGACAACTGTGTTTGACTATTTGGGACAACATTTGCAGTAATTTTGTTGGTCTGACAAGGGTTTTTAGTTTAAAGAAAATAGCATTTTTTAGTATTTGAGACTCAAAAGGTTTCGTAAACTGGAAAATGTGCAGTTGTATATATATTAAAGGGCACCTATGCAAAATCCACTTTTACATGGTGTTTGGACATAAATGTGTGTTGGCAGCGACACTACAATAATAAAAATCCACCCACTCCTCATTTTTTAATCCCCTTTAAACCAAGTCAGTCTCACTAGGCCTGCCGTTTTGATTCTCACTGCAGTGTGACGTCACATTTCAGAGGGCGGGGCCACGGGGGTTGATTGACAGCCCTGTGTTGCTATAGTTTCCGCCCTCAGTGGTTACGCTCTCCTCTCTTTTCTCCGCGCTCGAGCAGCTGTAACGTCAACAATGTCTCGCAAGCAATCCCCTGCTCTGTGTTTGGATGTAAGAATGAACATAAGAGTCTTCATCTTCTCCCAACATCTGAGCTGCTGAGGACGCTGTGGATTACTTTCTTTTTTCAAGGTAATGCGCCTCAAAATCTACCTAAATACATGTATCACTCCAGACTCCTTTGTGAATGTCATCTCGTTACAGTGCTTAGCGTTTTGTGTGCGTACATTTAGTATTTTTAACTGATCAGCGCCTTGCTTGTGAGATTAGTTCATGCCGTGGGAATATGCTGCTCATTTGCATTTAAAGCGATACACTCCAAATCAGCTCTTTTTTAGACACACCCCAAAATGACATTTCCAGCTGTTATAATAAATGATCTGTTGGGTATTTTGGGCTGAAACTTCACAGACACATTCTGGGGACACGCAAGACCAATATTACATCTTGTAAAAAGGGGCATAATAGGTGCCCTTTAACTAATTGCTCACCCTCATGTCGTTCCAAACCTCTGTTAGTTTCTTTCTTATATTGAACATAAAAGAAGATATTTTGAAGAATGCTGGTAATCAAACAGTTGATGGTCTCCATTGTCTTCCATAGTATTTCGTTCCCTACTATGGAAGTCAATGGGGACCAACAACTGGTTCTTCAAAATTCTTCAAAATATTATCTTTTGTGTTCAACATAAGAAACTTATACAGGTTTGGAACAACATGAGGGTGAGTAAATGATGACAAAATTTTCATGTTTGGGTGAACTATTCCTTTAAATAATGATAACAGTTTGAACCATAAAGTGTTAACAATATTTATTAGAAATTGTTGAGTTGGAAAAGTATCCGAAACAAAGCTCATCACATAAAATCCTTAAACCCAGTTATTTAAGTGTCTCTCACTCACACACACACACACACACACCTTTGCCCTTTGTCTTAACACATGCTAAAGCAATTGATACAACAACCGTCTCCTCACATTTGTCCCCATGATGTTGCACTGAGGCCTCTGTTTCACCCTCCACTGCTATGCTCTCATTCCTCAGCCGACTCTCCTACTCCCCCTCCATCCCCCTCTCCATCCAGGGCCCGATGCGCTACATCATCCACCCCCATCCACACCGCGCAACCCAGCTCATTTCCCTCTGCCCATCACACCCGCCACATGTCTGGCTTTGATCACTGATCCGCCGCTGTGGGACTGTGATGGGTGTAGAGGCCTGGATCTCTCCCCCTGGTTCCCCGAAGAGACCTCAGCGCTCTTCTGAGCCCAGCTGCTTCCTCTGCCTGCAGAATGATGGAAACGAGCAGGATCAGAGTGTTCAGCGCATCACTCACCGATTTGCTTAGAGCAGCGTTTGTTGAAATGATGTCTCCCGTGGTTATTGCATCATGCAGCCGCTAAATGCTTTGCACACTAGAGAATGTGTGCTGGAATCAAGCGAAGTGATAAATATGCTTCGATTACTGTAAATAAGACTGTGTTTTAGTCATTTTTCAAATGATTTCGGTCCATTGTGTAAAGTGAAAATGCTTCTCTGTGGCCTAGTCATGTAAAAGCCAAATGCAGTGTCTGTATAACTTATGAAAAAAACACGAGACTGTTGTCTTTTGTCCTGGTACACATTTGCCCTAACAAATAGAACAAAATCAAAATGAAAACATGGACATATGAAAATTATTATTACTATTATTTTATTTGGGGATGGTTATAACACTTAGTTTTAACTTTTTTGTGTGCTTGTTTATTGCTGTATTTATTTGACACTTAAAAATATATATATATATATATATATATATATATATATATATATTCCCCACATTTATCTGCTGCATATCAAAGCTTATACCTAAGCTGTATAAAATATTATAAGGTGTTATAGAGTGCTGATTTTACAAGATACACTAGATACACTTTTTACACTAGGTTTCATGCATTTTAAATGAAAAAAAAAGTATACAAAAAAACCCCAAAACAAAACAAAAACATATATTTCTAGAACACCAAAGAAGTTGGAGAAATTTTTGAACAAATATATAACGAATTAAAAAAGAAAAAAACAAAAGACTGTGTGCATGCACCGAAAAATGGTAAAAATGGAAAAAGGTTTTCAAGTCAAAAATGTCGCTGAATAAACCCAAATACATTAACTTATACCACCAAAGCTATGTGGGTTAAATCTGGCAGAAATAGCTCTTTAACGTAACAGTTTCAGGTTATATTTCTAAAACACCAAAGAAGTTGGAGAAATTATTGAACAAATATATAAAACATACAAACTGAAAAAAAGAAGAAGAAAAAAATGTATGTGTGTGTGTGTGTGTGTGTGCATCTAATTAAACAAGAAAATCAGCCGTTTCAGATAATACCAGCTCTGTTCATCAGTTCATTTAACATACATTTACCAGATTATTCATTATGTTTTTGCTGGTGAACAGCATGGTTTTTGTTTACCACTAGCAACAGCCAGCATGGAAAATCATATAATTTGAGATAGTCTTTCCAGCAGGACGGGTTAAAAGTTAAATAAAAGTCCAGGTTTTTTGAGAGCGAGTCTCTTGGTCACTGCTGTCATGTCGCGGCTCTGCTGTCAAAAACCTCCTTGATAAACCACAGCTGCTTCCTGTTATAGACAATGTGAAGTTTCTCCAGTGTTGCTCTCAGATCACTCGACTCCTCAGTGGATCATTTCATCTAGCTGTCTGAACCTGTGAATGCAGCGAAGCTGAAGTTTCATTTTAGATAGTTCAAAAGAGTAGCAGTAAATACACAAGAAACAGCACAGGTGGGCTGCAGTGCTGGTGAAGTTCTTTATTTTGGCTCATGTGAAGTCATTGGCTCAGGTCTTTGTTAGGTTGGACCACAGTCAGTGCATGAGTTTACTGCGGTTCACACTCGGCCATTAATGCTGAAACACATTGAACACACATTCTGTTCCCACACAGATGAACACACAGCGCAGGCGACCAGCTGCAGATAAGCCCTGATACAGGGGCTGTATGAGAAGCACATGCTGATGGGATAAAGGACAGCAGAGAGCTGTGGGAGAGCATGACGACAGTGACATAATGACCGATGAATGGTGACAGAAGAGTCACCGCACCCACAGCGTGAAACAACATTTGAGATTACAGGAGGGATCTACTATCCCCCAATTTATAAGACAAAGCAACATGTGAAAATGATCTTCTTAATCAGCATTTTTGTATAGATTTCCAGTAGAAACATCCTTTATTGAAGAGCAAATATGGAAAATAATAGAGCTATATACGTATTTTGACTCTTTTTTTTTTTTTTTTTTACTTTTACTTTATTTTGTTTGTTTTATGTTTAAATGTTTGTTTGTTTGTTTTTGAAAAAGTCTCTTATGCTCATCAAGGCTGCATTTATTCAAAAATACAAACAGTTCTAAATCAGTAATAAAACAGTGATATTTTGAAACATTATTACAATTAAAAGTAACTGTTTTCTATTGGAATGTACTTAAAATGTAGTTTATTCCTGTGATGGCAAAACTGAATTATTCCAGTCTTCAGTGTCACGTGATCCTTCAGAAATCATCCTGACATCTTCTAACAGTTATTTTAAATTGTTAAAATATTGCTGTTTTTACTGTATTTTTATCTAATAAATGATGCCTTAGTGAACATTAACACTTTCAAAATCATTGAAAATTATTCTATCACTGGCAGTGTATTCTCTGAAAATAAGTCTTAGTTAGTTTTGTTTCTCAGTTTTTATTATTATTATTATTATTACTGGAGCATAATACGAATATTAATTGAAACAATGAATCTTTTTTACAGTAGGCCTATGCTGTTTATCCTTATCATCATCATCATTGCAGCGGTGAACTTACTCAGGAAGGTTCTAATTATTTGTAAAGGGGTTTTATAAATGACTTGTAGAAATGCTTGGCAATGGGTGTGAAACATTCCTAAACTTCCCATCCAATGCTTGTCTATTAAATCAGTGCTGAACCCCCTCATATCTCCACAGCGTGAAAGAGAACAGATGCAGAGGTCGAGCGAGGCCTGACACATGCTGAGAGTGACAGACGGACTTAACCAATTGGTCTAAACAGACAAGGTGACCATTACACATGCTTGAGTCTGCACGACCTGATGGGTCCACTTACAGAAGCAGGACAGATGTGTTGTGAAGCATACATGCCCTCTCTCTCTCTCACACACACACACACACACACACACACACACACACCCCTTTCCTCTCCCACCATTTCGTGTTAGTGTTTATGACCACACATACTAAAATATAGGGCCAAGTTCCACAGGGCAAAGTTGTGTGTTTTATATAGAAAACACTAAAAGCGAAAACAAGCTGAGATCACGAACGAGAGCTTCGGGGAGGAGATGTGGAGGGTGTGCGTGTGAGACTCTGGGCTCCTGCGGGTGTCCTGCAGAGATATCTTATACCTGCCAATCCTTCGCTGGCTTTTTTACTGCTCGTGGTTTCTCCTCCCCAAACCCAAGTCGTTTTACTGTTTTCTATTTTGTGTTACTTGCTGTTGACCTTTTTTTCTTCCTCCAAGCCAACTTTTATGTGACATTATGGTTTTTTAGAGTGTGGTTGTCTGAGTCTTGTTCTGTCAGACAGATCGTTTCGGGTTTTGTTGCTGTTGTTTTGGTTTGTCATTTGGAAGTCATGACATAAGGTAGGTTTTAGCGTTATGTGAGGAGTACCATCTCACCATTTCAAGTGAGGTGAGAGCCAAATCACAGAGGACTAACTTTATTAGCCATGAAACCATTACAGGATAGTTCATGGTAAACTTTGTCGTGAAAGAGATTCCAGCTGATATGAATGTACTAGTAGTGTTGTGCCCCCTGCTGGTTAGTGAAACACACTGCATTTTCCTGAAAAAACAAACAAACCCTGAACAGTCACCAAGAAGTTTAACACTTTCTCATTTTATCATATCATGCTTTTGATCCTCTTAGTATTTGTATGATTCAGAGTGACACATGAGTCTGCACTATTGCTGGGTTGTAATTAATGTCTCTTAAGCACAGGGTCTCTTGATGGACAGTAGAATGTTAGGGCCTCAGAAATGGTTAGAATGCGGAGAATGTTAAGCATGTAGATGCAGGAGGATGGAGAAAAGGCCTACTGTAGCATTCCTAAGGCCTCCAAATTATCGACTGGATCAAAACTTTGCTGAAAAACCTGTTGCACACAAGCAGCTATGTCCCTTTTGATTTTTCTGATTTGTCGTCCTCCTTTCAGGTCATTGTACACGTCCTTTTGCTGTGAAAACTGTTTGTTTATAAAGTAAATGTAAGAATAACTTTTATACTGATAGAAGTTATTTTTTTCATATTAATGAGCCATAAAAGCATGTATCAAATATGATGCTCAACAAAAACACACATATGCAAACTATATTGTATTATATTTTGTCTAAACGTTCAACAAACAATAAAAATATTTTTCTGAATATGTCAGGCTTTACAGGCGTAAAGATAGGCTACTTAAGTTAAATGAAATACGTTGTAAATGCTGAATGGTTAAACGGTAAACACTATTAGAATGTGAAATATTAAAATATGTTCAATATTTTTGTTTCAAATGTCTCAAACAAACGCAAATAATTTGTTGTGAAGTGAGTTTCTGAACGACATTTACGATTACATGATCACATAGGTTGTTTATGATTTTCTTTAATGTTTTAGTAGAACATACACACTATCCTACATCTAAATGACATATTATTTATTATAAATTATACCAATAGCAATTTGAAAGAAATTTTATTGGTTGGATTGCTTAATAATTTGGCTTGCACACACAAATTTAAATAAACACAAAAATACAGTTAAAATGGTGATCAAAACTCAAATGAGCGTTGCTCCAACTTATTCCCAGTAACAGCTGCATTTGACCTTTACTTAAATTTAATCAAATAAATTTTCACAGTTTGCAGATTATGCACGCATCTCCAGGGTTAAAGAAATCTAAATAATAAAGTATTAGATGCCTGAGTCCCAATGTGCATACTATCCATCCTAAATTCTATGTGATAATAGTAATTTAGGGCAGATAGGGTGGATAGTATGTACTTTGGGACGCAGGGGATGATTTTCCAGACAACATCCGCGTTACCTAAATCTGTACAATCGAACTACTGTGACCCTCCGCGCTTTCCGTCGTTCCCAAACAAACTTACTGTCAAGTTGAACCGCGAGCTTCTCCGTATTATATAAAGCGGACAGCCATCCTCCCGTAAGATACTGCAGGATGTTACGATTCACTAAAAACAATTAATCGAACTGAACTACTTTCTGTTTACTCTCTTGGGCGGTTTTAATGTGTCAGAAGTGCTTGTAAGTGTGAGTAAGGGCGTGTGTCGGTTACTTTCGCTT